>JAODAL010014171.1:0-88407 GCA_025379985.1 Phyllomedusa bahiana
TAGTTTAAGATAGATTTTGTAAAAATTAATATGATATACTGTAGATGGAAAAAGAGATATGTTGTAGATAGACAGATGCATAAAAATAGATATGAGGTTGATAGATGAACATGACATAAATATCAGACAGATTTTATGTAGTGTGATACATAGATAGCGGTAGATAAAAAAGAAAAGGGGTAGATAATAAATATGGCTTGATAGATATTGTCTAAATAAGTAGATGTGATTAGAAAAAAATGTATGAGATAGAAAGACAAATACAAACATAAGATATGAGAATCATCTCCACAGGTGGGCCCCCAAAGAATGAAATTCCACAGGTGAGTTCTAGACACCCCAGTCTGACACATGAATGGATAGATATGTAGTAGAAAGACAGAAGAAAAATATGGATATTGAATAAAATAGGTGTTTAAATCAATAATAAATAAAACGAGGGGTAGATAGATGGATATGAGATATATAAATATATAAAATAAATACACTAAAAAGGCCTTTACACAGGGGTTTTTTTTGGTGCATTTATTGTTTTTTGGTGGTTTTTGTGAGAAAGCAGAGCAGTTATGCTGTAATTTCTGCACAAAAAAACGCATCAAAAAATGCCCCAAAAACCGTCTGTGTGAGAGCCCCCTACCACAAACAAGAAAAAAAAAAGGGTGCGGGAAACCCCCCGTCACGGTCAGGTGTGCATGCTTTCAATCCGGGGCAAAGCCCACACTGCACCATAGCCCAACATCCCCCCAACCTCCCTCCCTTTTCAGATCAACGGGATGTTCAAACCCAAAAAAATATAAAGGGGGGTTTTCAGGGACGTTCATTTGAGGGAGTTGTTTCTTCCCTTTTCCCTTTAAGGGGCCCAAAATAGGTTTTGTTTTTTTTAAGGGGGGGAAGGGGATGAGGCCCCTTCTGTGGAACCCCGGGGGGGAAATTTAAAAATTTTTAAATTTTTTTTCAGTTTCCTTCAAATTCCCCAAACAGCGTATTTTAACCCTAAAAATTGAAATTTAAAAATGTCAGATAATGGCATGTAAAAAAGGTAGACCCATTAGGTAGGAAACAGGGCCTTCCTCCCTTAAATTTTGGGAGGTAGCAGGGAACCCTTAATACCAGGGGAGCAAGGGGGTGCCCCCAGTAATCACCAGGTAGGGCCAGGGGCAGTAAATTTGCAGTCAGGGCCCGTAAGTGGAAGCAGGGGAGTTTTAGCCAGGCAGGGGGAGTCTAAGCCCGGCAGGGTAGCTATAGCAGGAGGGCCAATATGTATATAGCCAGGGGGGCCGGGGGTAATAGCCGGAGGGGCCGGGTGGTAAAAATAGCCCCGGCAGGGCCCGGGGTAATAGCCAGGCGGGCCAGGGGTTTTTGCCGGCGGGGGCCGGGGGGGGTTTCCGGGCAGGGCCCGGGGGTATATAGCCAGGCGGGCCGGGGGGGGAGTAGCCCGGCTGGGGCCAGGGTGGGTTTTTAAAACCCGGGTGGGCCCAGGGGGGGGGGAGATACCAAACAGGGCCCGGGGGCTTTGATAGCCAGGCAAAGGGGCCCGGGGGTAGAATTAGCCAGGGGAGGGCCAGGGGGGGATAGCCCGGCCCGCCCCCCGGGGGTAATTAAAACCAGGCAGGGACCTTGGGGTAGATAGCCGGCTTTTCCAAAGGGGGTAGATAGCCCGGCCCGGGCCCGGGGTAGATACTAGGGTGGGGCCGGGGTTTTAAAAGCCAGGCAGGGCCCGGGGCTAGATAGCCCCGGGAAAGGGGCCCGGGGGGGAGATAGCCAGGCTGCGCCAGGGGGGAGTTAGCCCGGGTGCGCCCCCGGGGGTAGATAGCCAGGGAGGGCCGGGGGGGGAAAACCAAAGGCCCGCGCCAGGGGGTAGATAGCCCGGCTGGGCCAGGGGGGGGAGATTGCCCCGGCGGGGGCCCGGGGGGGGAGATAGGGCCCGGCTGCGCCAGGGGGGAGATAGCCCCGGCTGCCAAACCCGGGGGTAGATAGCCAGACAGGGCCCGGGGGTAGTAGTCAGGCTGGGGGCCCGGGGCTGATAGCCAAGGGGATGGGGGGCCAAGGGGGTAGATTTGCCCAGGCAGGGGGCCCGGGGTTGATAGCCCCCGGGTGGCCAGGGGGTGGATTGCCAGGGTGCGCCCGGGGGTAAAATAGCCAGGCAAAGGGGCCCGGGGGTTTGATAGCCAGGCAGGGCCAGAAACCCAGGGTTGCCCGGCTGGGCCAGGGGGTTTGACAGGCCAAGGGTGGGGCCCGGGGGTAGATAGCCAGGCAAAGGGCCCGGGGCTTGAAAGGGGCCGGCGGGGCCGGGGGGGCTAGTAGCCAAGGGGGGCCAAAGGGGGTAGATAGCCGGCTTTCGCCAGGGGGTAGATTGCCAGGCTGGGGCCTGGGGGGAGATTGAAGGGTACGCCAAGGGGTAGGGTAGCCGGGGTGCGCCAGGGGGGGGAAAATAGCCAGGCTGCGCCCCCGGGGGGGTAGATAGCCCCGGGGTGGGCCATTGGGGGTAATAGCCAGGCTGGGCCCCGGGGCTAGATAGCCCGCTGGGCCAGGGGGGTGATAGCCAGGCTTGGGCCCCGGGGGTAGATAGCCAGGCTGCCCCCAGGGGGGTTTGATAGCCCGGCAACCCCGGGCCCGGGGGGGGGGGTAGATAGCCAGGGGAGGGGCCCCGGGGGTAGATTTGCCAGGGTGGGCCAGGGGGTAGATAACCAGGCTGGGCCAGGGGGGTAGATAGCCAGGGAGGGCCAGGGGGGTAGATAGCCCGGGTGGGCCCGGGGGGAGATAGCCAGGGGAGGGGGCCCCCCCGGGGGGCCCAAAAAAAAAATTAAAAAAAACCAGGGGGGGCCAGGGGGGTAAAATACCGGCCCGGGCCCGGGGCCCAAAATAGCCGATAGCCAGCAGGGCCCGGGGGGCCCCGGGGAGGAGGCCCGGGGTAGATAGCCGGTAGGGCCAGGGGCTAGTTTGCCAGGGAGGGCCAGGGGCTAGATAGCCAGGGGGGCCCGGGGGGTAAAAGCCAGGGAGGGCAAGGGGGTTTTTATAGCCCCGGCAGGGCCCAGGGGGTTGATAGCCAGGCTGGGCCAGGTGTATATAGCCAGGTGGGCCAAGGGGGGGGAGATAAACCAGGCAGGGCCAGGGGCTAGATAGCCAGGCAGGGCCAGGGGGTAGATAACCCGGCAGGGCCAGGGGGGAGATACCAGGCAGGGGCCCGGGGTAGATAGCCAGGGTGGGCCAGGGGGTAGATAGCCAGGGGAGGACCTTTGGGGGGATTGGGCCCGGCTGGGCCCGGGGGTAAAATAGCCGGCAGGGCCAGGGGCTAGATAGCTGGTGGGGCCCGGGGAAAAGATAGCCAAGGCAGGGCCAGGGGCTAGATAGCCAGGGCCGGGAGGGGGGGAGAAAGCCCGGCTGCGCCAGGGGGTAGATAGCCCGGCCTTTCGCCCGGGGGTAGATAGCCAGGCTGGGCCAGGGGGGGGAGAAAACCCGGCTGGGCCAGGGGCTGATAGCCAGTTCGCAGGGGGTAGATGGCCAGGCTGCAAACCCGGGTGGGGAATAGCCCGGCAGGGCCCGGGGGTGATTTGCCAGGGGCGCCAGGGGGCTAATAGCCAGGCGGGCCGGGGGGTTAGTTTGCCATGCCCGGGCCAGTTGCTAGGGTACCCGGCGGGGCCAGGGGGGAGAAAGCCCGGCTGCCCCCAGGGGGTAGGGTTTGGGCCCGCAGGGCCGGGGGTTTGTACCAGGCAGGAAAAGGGGGGGGTAGATACAGGAGGGCCAAAGGGGGTAGATAGCCAGGGGGCCAGGGGCTAGAAAGCCAGGCCCCAAAATAGCGGCAGGGTAGGGGCTTTGATAGCTAGGCTGGGCCAGGGGTTTTGATAGCCCGGGAAAGGGGGAGGGGCTTTGATAAAATAGGCTGCGGGCCCGGGGGGGAGATACCCCGGCCCGCGCCAAGGGGGGGAGTTAAGGGCCCGGGTACACCAGGGGGGGGATAGCCAGGCGCGCCGGGGGTTTGATACCAGGGTGCGCCCGGGGGTAGATACCAGGCTGGGCCCCGGGGGTAGATAGCCTGGGTGGGGGAAAGGGGTTATTGCCAGGCAGGGCTTTTTGGGGGGGATTTGCTAGGCTGGGGGCCCGGGGCTAGATAGCCCGGCATGGCCCCGGGGGCTAGATTTGCCAGGGGGCCAGGGGCTAGATGCCAGGCTGCCCCAGGGGGAGATAGCAGGCTACGCCAGGGGGTAGATAGCCCGGGTGCGGGCCGGGGTAAAAGCCAGACAGGGCCAGGGGGGGAGATAGCCAGGGGTGGGCCCGGGGCTAGATAGTTTAGGGGGGAGGGGGGGCCAATTAGGGCTAGATAGCCAGGCAGGGCCAGGGCTTATAGCCAAGGTGGGCCAGGGGGTAGATATTTTCCCGGCAGGGCCCCGGGGGGAGATATCCAGGCCGGGCCCCCGGGGGGGGGAAAAGCCAGGCAGGGGGCCCGGAGCTAGATAGCCGGTGGGCCAGGGGCAAGAAAGCCAGGGTGGGCCCGGGGGGGTTTGCCGGCAGGGGCAGGGGGTAAATAGCCAGGGGGCCGGGGGGTAGATAGCCAGCGGGGGCCCGGGGGTAGATTTGCCAGGGTGGGGCCAGGGGGCTAGATAGCCAGGCCGCGCCAGGGGGGAAAATAGCCAGGCTAAAAACCCCGGGGGTAGATAGCCAGGGGGCGCCAGGGGGTAGATAGCCAGGGCAGGGGGCCCGGGGGGGAGTAGCCAGGCTGGGCCAGGGGGGTAGTATTTAGGGTGGGCCAGGGGGGTAAATAGCCCGGCTGGGCCAGGACTAGATAGCCAGGCAGGGCCAGGGGGGGTAGATAGGGCCCGGTGGGCCAGGGGATAGATACCAGGCCCGGGGCCCGGGGGGGAATTATCCAGGGGGGCCGGGGGTAATAGCCAGCAGGGGCCCGGGAAACTAGAAAGCCAGGCTGGGCCAGGGGCAAAAAGCCCGGCTGGGCCGGGGCTAGATAGCCCGGCAGGGGCAGGGGGGAATAGGCGGGTGGGCCAGGGGTAATAGCCAGGCTGGGGGCCCGGGGTAGTAGCCAGGGAGGGCTAGGGGAGATAGCCAGGGAGGGGCCAAGGGGGTAGTAGCCAGGAGGGCCCCGGGGTTTGATAGCCCCGGCTGCGCCAGGGGGGTTTGATAGCCAGGCCCACGCCGGGGGTAGATAGCCAGGGTGCGCCGGGGGTAGATGCCAGGGTGCGCCAGGGGGGAATAGCCAGGCTGGGGCCCCGGGGGGAAAAAAGCCAGGGTGGGCCAGGGGGTAGATAGCCCGGGAGGGCCAGGGGCTGATTTGCCAGGCTGCGCCAGGGGGGGATAGCCCGGGTGCGCCCCCGGGGGTTTTGATAGCCAAGGGGAGGGGGCCCGGGGGGGGAATAAACCCCGGCAGGGCCAGGGGCTAAAAATAGCCAGGCTGGGGGAGGGGCTTTGATAAACCAGGCTGGGCCCCGGGGGTAATAGCCAGGCAGGGCCAGGGGCTAAAATAGCCAGGCCTGGGCCAGGGCTTTTAAAAGCCAGGGAGGGCCGGGGCTTGATAGCCAGGCCCGCGCCGGGGGTAGTTTGGGCCCGGCTGGCCAGGGGGGGAGATACCAGGCTGCCCGGGGTTTGTAGCCAGGCTACACAGGGGGTAGATTGCCAGGGGCGCCAGGGGGGTTTTGATAGCCAGGGGGCAGGGGGGCAGATAGAGGCAGGGGTAGGGGGGTAGATAGCAGGCTGGGGGCCCGGGGCTAATTTCCAAAGGGAGGGCCCCGGGGGTAGATAGCCAGGCGGGCCAGGGGTAGAAGGCCCCGGGTGCGCCCGGGGGAGATGGGGCCTGGTAAAGCCAGGGGTAAAAAAGCCAGGGGCGCCAGGGGCTAATACCAGACAGGGCCCGGGGGTAGATAGCCAGGGGGCCCCGGGGGGTAGATAGTCCCGGCTGGGCCAGGGGTAGTTTCCAGGGGGGCCCGGAGCTTTGATAAGAGGGAGGGCCCGGGGGGTAGTAGCCGGGTGGGGGCCGGGGATAATATCCCCGGCGAGGCCCCGGGGGGGATATCCAGGAGGGCCCGGGGGTAGATAGCCCGGCAGGGCCAGGGGGCAGATTCCCGGCCCGTGGCCAGGGGCAAGATGCCAGGCTGGGCCAGGGGGAATAGCCAAGGAAAAAGGCCCGGGGGGAGATAGCCCGGCGGGCCCGGGGGTAGATAGCCAGGCGGGCCGGGGCTAGATACCAAGGGAGGGGTAGGGGCTAGTTAGGGAGGGGGCCAAAGGGGCCCGAGCCAGGGGGGCCAGGGGGTAGATACCAGGGTCCCAGGGGGGAGATAGCCAAAGGGAAACCCCGGGGGGTTTGATAGCCCGGCTGCGCCAGGGGGGGGAAAAAGCCGGCTTTCGCCCGGGGGGGAGATAGCCCCGGGCGGGGCCCGGGGGGGAGATAGCCAGGCGGGGGCCCGGGGGTAGATACCAGGAAAGGGCCCCGGGGGTAGATAGCCGGCTTTCGCCAGGGGGTGGATAGCCCGGGTGCGCCCGGGGGGAGAATTTGCCAGGGAGGGCCAGGGGGTAATAGCCAGGGGAGGGCCAGGGGGCTAGATAGCCAGGCTGGGCCAGGGGCTAATAGCCAAAGGGTGGGCCAGGGGCTTTGATAAACAGGGGAGGGCCAGGGGCTAGATAGCCCGGCTGGGCCAGGGGTAGATTTGCCCCGGCAGGGCCAGGGGCAAAATAGCCGGCTGCGCCCGGGGGGGTTTGAAAAACCAGGTTGCGCCAGGGGGTAGATAGCCAGACTACGCCGGGGTAGATTGCCCGGGTGGGCCAGGGGGGAGATAGCCAGGTGGGCCCGGGGGTAGATAGCCAGGCTGGGCCAGGGGCTAGATAAAGGCAGGGCCAAAGGGGGTAGTTTGCCAGGCAGGGCCAGGGGCTGGGTAGCCCAAAGGGGGCCCGGGGTTTGAAAGCCCCGGCTGCGCCCGGGGGTAGATACCAGGTGGCCGGGGGTTTAAAACCGGCAGGGGCCCGGGGGGGAGATACCCGGCGGCCAGGGCCAAAAAGCCAGGGTGGGGCCAGGGGGGTAGATAGCCCCGGGAGGGCCAGGGGGTGTAGCCAGGCTGCGCCCGGGGTAGATACCAGGGTGCGCCCGGGGGTTTTTTTAATTTTGCCCACACCAGGGGTTTTAAAAGCCCCGGCCCCAACCCACTAATCCACCCAGGGCCCCAATCCACTTTCCCCAAAATACCAAACAACCCCACTAATACCCCCTTTCATTTTCTAAGATGCCACCTTGCCCCCAAAAAGGGGGGTTAGATAAACCGGGTTTTTCCCCGGGGTTAAAATAGAAAATTAAAGGAAAGGGGAGGGGGTAGATTCCCCCAGGGCCGCGCCAGGGGGGTTATACCCGGGAGGGCAGGGGGTTGAATGGGCCAGGGAGGGTAAGGGTTGAAGGGCCAAAGGGTTTTGGGCCAGGGTCTTTAAAAGGGGTTTTGGGGGCCCCAAGGCGTGGGGGTTTTTGGGAGGTTTTTGGGAAAGAAAAGAGGGGAGGGAGGGTAGATGGGCCCGGAGGGGGGGGTTTGGGGAAAAGCCAGGCTGCGGGGGGGGTTAAAAAATGGGGCCCGGGGGAGGACCGTGGGGCCAAGGTTTTAAAGGGGGGGGGTAAGTAGGGGGGGCTGCGCCGGGGGTAAGGGGAAAAGGGTAAGATACCAGGCGGGAAAGGGCTAGTTTGCCGGGGGCCGGGGTGATAAACAAAGGGTGGGGCCAATGGGGTTTAAACCAGGCGGGGCCAGGGGCTTAAAGGATAAGGGCCCGGCAGGGCCAGGGGGTAGATGGCCAGGCTGCACCAGGGGGTAGATAGCCAGGCAGGGGGGGCTAGATAGCCCGGCTCGCCAAAGGGGGAGAAAGCCCGGCCCGCGCCAGGGGGGGTAGAAAGCCCGGCTACCCAGGGGGGATTGCCAGGCTGGGCCAGGGGGTTTTGGGGCCGGGGTCGGGGGCCATGGGGGTGTGGGTTTGGGGGGGGGTAGATAGCCGGCAGGGCCCGGGAGAAGAGGGGGGGCCAGGGGGAGATAAGGGGGGGGGGTAGATTTTGCCAGGGCAGGGCCAGGGGTAGATTGGGCCCCCCGGCCCTCCCAGGGGCTAGTGCCAGGCGGGCCAAAGGGGTCTAAAATGGGCCCGGGGGGGCCGGGGTAATAGCCCGGCAGGGGCCCGGGGGTAGATACCCAGGCAGGGGGAAGGGGGGCTTTTTTTAGCCAGGGTTTTTGGGCCCGGTAAGATTTTCCAGGGAAAGGGCCCCGGGGGGGTAAAATAGCCCGGGTGCGCCAGGGGGTAGATTTTTCCCCAGCTGCAACCAAGGGGGTAAAAAAAATAGGGCTTTTCAACCCGGGGGTTTGGGTAGCCATCCGGGGCCAGGGGGGTTTTAGATAGCCGGCTGGGCCAGGGGGGGAAAATAGACAAGGGCCGGTGGGGCCCGGGGCTAGATTTGCCCCGGCAGGGGTAGGGACTCGATAGGGGCCCCGGCTGGGGGCCCGGGGGCTAGATTTAGGCCAGCTTTTGGGCCCCAGGGGCCTTAGGTTGGGCCCCTTTTAAAGGGGCCCGGGGGTAGGGTAGCCAGGCTTTTGCCCGGGGGTAGATAGCCAGGGTGCGCCAGGGGGTAGAAAGCCAGAAAAGGGCCAGGGGGTTATATTTGGGGGTTTGGGGCCCGGGGGTTTGATAAACCAGGGTTTGGGCCGGGGCTAGGTATTCCAGGCCCGGGGCCCGGGGCTAGATTGCCAGGCGCGCCAGGGGGAAAATACCAGGCGCGCCCGGGGGGTTTGATAGCCAGGCAGGGCCCGGGGGGGGGGTGGCCAGGGGGGGCCCGGGGGTTTGATAGCCAGCTGGGCCCGGGGCTAGATAAAACCCGGGGAAAGGGCCCGGGGGTAGAAAAACCAGGCAGGGCCAGGGGGGTTTTGAAAGCCGGGGGGGCCCCGGGGCTAGATACCAGGCTGCGCCCGGGGGTGGATAGCCAGGCTGGCCGGGGGGAAGGGTAGCCAGGGAGGGCCAGGGGGGGGATAGCCAGGAAGGGGGCCCGGGCAAAAAACCCGGGCCCGGGCCAGGGGCTAGATAGCCCCGGCAAAGGGGGAGGGGGGAGGGTAGCCCAAGGGTCGCCAGAGGGTAGATAGCCAGACAGGGGCCCCGGGGCTGGGTAGCCAGGCTGGGGCCCGGGGCTAATACCCCGGCAGGGCCAGGGGCTAGATAGCCAGGCCCGGGGCCCGGGGGTAGGGTAGCCAGGCGGGCCAGGGGGTAGAAAGCCAGGCCCGGGTCAGGGGGTTGAAAAGCCAGGCGCGCCCGGGGGGAGATAGCCAGGTGCGCCAGGGGGGGAGATAGCCAGGCTAAGCCAAGGGGAGATGGCCCGGCTTCGCCCGGGGAGATAGGGCCCGGGGTTTTTGGGCCCGGGGGGAGATAGCCCCGGGGTGGGCCGGGGGGTTATGGCCCGGCTGGGGGCCCTGGGGTAGATTTGCCAGGCTGGGCCCGGGGGATAAGCCAGGCTGGGCCAGGGGTAGATAGCCCGGCTGCGCCCGGGGGGAATGCCAGGCTGCGCCCGGGGTAATTGCCAGGCAGGGCCGGGGGGGTAAATAGCCGCAGGGCCCGGGGCTAGATACCAGGCGGGCCAGGGGCTAGTAGCAGGCTGGGCCCACGGGCTAGATAGCCAGGCAGGGCCCGGGGCTTAGCCAGGAGGGGGCCCGGGGGCTAGATAGCCATGCGGGCCAGGGGCTAGTTTGCCAGGCAGGGAGGGGGGGATAGCCAGGGGTGCGCCAGGGGGGAGTAGCCAGGCTGCGCCAGGGGGGATAGCCAGGGGGCAGGGGTAGTGCCGGCTGGGGCCCGGGGGGTAGGGTAGCCAGGCTGCCCAGGGGGGTAGATGCCAGGCTGCCCAGGGGGGGGGATTGCCAGGCAGGGCCGGGGGGAGATAGCCAGGCAGGGCCCGGGGGTAGATGCCCGGCTGGGAAGGGGGTAGATACCGGCTGGGGCCCGGGGCTAGATAAACCCGGCAGGGCCCGGGGCTAGATAGCCAAAGGGTGCGCCGGGGGTAAAGGGGGGGTTGGGGGGGGGGAGGTGGCCCGGGGGGGAGGGAGCCAGGGGGGCCAGGGGGGGAGTACCAGGGGGCCCGGGGTAGATGCCCGGTGGGGGAGGGGGTGATAGCCCGGCAGGGCAGGGGCTAGATAGCAGGCTGGGCCGGGGGGTGATAGCCAGGCGGCCAGGGGGGTAGTAGCCAGGCGGCCCCGGGGGTAGATAAACCCGGCAGGGCCGGGGGGGGTTTTTCAGGCTGCGCCAGGGGGGGAATAGCCAGGCAGGGGAGGGGGGGGGATAGCCACGGGCAGGGGTAGAAAAGGTGGGCCGGGGGTAAAAAGCCAGGGGTGGGCCAGGGCTGATTGCACAGGGCCAGGGGGGTAGTAGCCCAGGCGGGCCAAAGGGGAAAATCCAGGGAGGCCAGGGGGTAGTTTGCCGGGAGGCCAGGGGTAAATAGCCAGGCGGGGCAGGGGGTAGATGAAAGGGGGGCCGGGGGGGATGCCAGGGGTCCCCCGGGGTAGATACCAGGTGCCAGGGGGGAGATACAGGTGGGCCAGGGGAGATAAGCCAGGGGGGCCAAGGGCTAGATAGCCAGGGGGCCGGGGCTAATGCCCCGGTGGGCCCCGGGGGTTTAGCCCCGGCAAGGGCCCGGGTTTGTTTGCCCCAGGGAAGGGGCTAGATGCCCGGCTGGGCCCGGGGTAGATAGCAGGCAGGGCAGGGGTGATGCCAGGCTGGCCGGGGGTAATAGCCGGCGGCCAGGGGGTAGTTTCCAGGCTGCCCGGGGGGAGATAGCCGGTGGCCGGGGGAGATAGCCCGGGGGGGCCAGGGGGTAGATGCCAGGCTGGGCAGGGGTAATAGCCGGGGAGGCAGGGGGGTTAGATAGCCCGGCTGGGCCAGGGGGTGATAGCCAGGCGGGCGGGGCTAGATAGCCAGAGGGAGGGGCTAGATAGCCCGGGGGGAAAGGGGGTAGATCCAGGGTGCGCCCGGGGGTAGATAGCCAGGCGGCCCAGGGGGGGGGGAGATAGAAAGGGGGAGGGGCTAGATAGAAAGGCTGGGAAAGGGGGTAGTACCGGGGGCCCGGGGCTAGTAGAAAGGAGGGGGGCAAATAGCCAGGGGGCCCAGGGGGTTGTAGCCGGCCCGGCCGGGGGTAGATGGCCAGGGGTAATAGCCCGGGAGGGCCCGGGGTAGATAGCCGGCTGGGCCAGGGGGTAAAAAGCCCCGGCGGGCCCGGGGCTTTTGATAGCCAGGCAGGGGCCCGGGGCTAGATACCAGGCGGGCCGGGGCTAGATGCCACAGGGCAGGGTAATAGCCAAAGGCTCCCCCTAAAATGCCGGGCCCAGGGGGGGCCGGAGCCAGGGGGGTTTCCAGGCTGCCCCGGGGGGATTGAAGGTGCCCAGGGGGTGTTGCCCGGGTGGGGCCGGGGCGATGCCGGGTGGGCAGGGGGTGAAACCGGGGGGGCGCCCGGGGGGTGTGCATGCGGCAAGGGGGTGTGCCGGCAGGGCCCCGGGGGGGAAAAGCCCCGGGGGGCCCCGGGGGGCGTACCAGGCGGGGGCCGGGGCCCCGATGGGCCCGGGCGGCCAGGGGCAAAATTGGGGGGGCCCCTAGATACCCCAGGAAGGGCAAGGGGGCTTGTAGCCCCGGCTGGGCAGGGGGTAGAGCCAGGAAAGGGCCGGGGCTTTAAAAAGCCAAAACGGCCAGGGGGTAGATCCCCGGCCTAAAAGGGGGTAATAGCCAGGACTTCCCCGGGGTTTAGCCCCCTGCCCAGGGATTGATAACCCCGGCTGGGCCAGGGGTAAATAGACAGGTGGGCCAGGGGCTTTGTTTCCCGGCGGGTGGGGCCAAACCCGGTGGGCCGGGGGGGAATACAAAAAGGAGGGCCCGGGGTTTTGTTAGCCCCGGGCCGGGGAGAACCGGGATCAATAGATCCCAGATGTTCAGGCTCGGCTGCTGCCTGCACCGCGCGGTGCAGGCGGCGGCCGTGATGGCTGCATGGCTGGGTCAGTGACCCGGCCGTGCAGCGAGGGGGGGCCTGCCGGCCCCCTGGCACAGGGATCCGGTCGCATATGCGACCATTGCGGCCCCTGTGCGTGCACCGGCACTCGGCGCCCGCTGGGGGGGCGGGAACACCGGCCCCCCTCGGCGGACGCTCCGAGCCGACCCTGCGGCCCGGACCCCAGTGGCCCACCGGGCAAGTGCCCGGTTTGCCCTATGGCCAGTCCGGGCCTGGCAGCAACTACGGTCCAATGGCCGCAACAGCAAGATATTGTGTGAGAAGAGGGGATTTCATTCACAATAAGTTACTACCTTTATCACATGAAAAAAACTGAGCTGCAGGTCATGTGATCTGCCAATGGTGAGCCCAGTGCAGCTGCACCTTTTGCCCTGTGGTTAAAAAAGACTCTTTCAAACCCAGGACCTCAATGCCAACAAGCAACAGTGCTCACCACTAAGACACTTTTCTTTTAAACATTGATATCCACAGAATGATCAGAGACCCAGGATCTCTGTTTAGCTTTATAACCCTTCTAGGGAATCTGGTATTCAATAGACCCCCAGGAATCAATAATATGTTACATTTCAGAACACCCCTTCCCCAAGAACAAACCAAAATATCTAGCACTCCATTTAGCCACAGGAATTTCAGTTCAAGCATCACACCTTGTTCTCAACCCTCTACAAAGGACCCAGATCTCATCACCAATCATCTGTTGTGTGCCTCCTTACAGACCTATTTAGATTACAGCTAACCTATGTCCTTATAGAAGTCAAGCAATCAGTGATGAATTCAGCGTCAGGAGTGTCAACCACAGAATTGGAACAAATCTGGGGTTAAAAACATAATTTCATAAAAATTGAGAAGTTTGTAGTTAATATTGATAACAATTAGTTAAAGCAAACTGTGCCAAATGGAGAAAAGACATCCAAGTATAGCACCATAAATACTGCTAGGGTAACCAGTTATACCACAGAGGACCCTCTAAAACATTGTCACAAACTGCATATCTCACATGGCCAAGTGGGGCATATTTACTAATACTGTGTAATACAAAAATAAAATGTATTAACACTAGTATTAAATACATCAATCTTATAGAAAAGTGCAGTGGAGTAACATGCATCAAATATATTAAAACATAAAACATCAGGAGCATCTTGCAAAGCCCATGGACCTGAAAGAGAAATCTACACCACCTATGACCTGAAGTAGATGTCAGCTTTAATTTACACCACTTTCTGGTGTAAACTATAGTAAATGCATCCGGCTGTGGGAGCCAATGCCCTTTTTGCTATGATCTGTCTACTTTTTGAAAAGTGGCAAAGCAAATTGAGCAAATGAAACTTGTGCAAAAATGTTGAGCTTTTTGTTCTTTTATTTTTACAATATATTGTTGTAAATCAATTGATAGGTTTTTTTTTTACTGCTGGAGTATTCTCAGGAGCAAATCGATAACTTTTTCCACCTTGTTAGCCAGATGTAAAGAAACAGCGTAAACTACCAACTCTTTTGGTAGAGTAGGAACTTCCTCACCTATGAGTGTGAACTGGAAGAAAGTTCATTGACAAAGCATTGACTTTATTTATAGGTCTATAAATAATAATACAGTTCAAGGGATATTCTCAACACATTATATAAGCTTTAAATATGTAGGCAAAGGTGAATAACGACTATTTCCAAATACATTGCTTTTTTTTATTTTTCTTTCTTTCAGGGCCGGAGCAGTTATTAGGAAGTGAAAGTCTGAAAATTGCTATAAAGAGTAGGCTCTGTGAAATACTTTGATGAGAAACCCCCTTATGATCTAGTAAAAAAAAATGGCCATACAGCCTGTCTAGGATTTAGTCTCTCGGTTGTTTTAAAATATATGAAGGCTCTTAACAATCTCCAACCAATGTCTCCACTTCTTAAAAACCCTTAACGCTGGATGACATATAAACATATCTGTTAAATGTTTGGGTACTTCATCCTATATTCTGTATCAGTGGCAGGAGCTTGGCTGACAGACTTAGCTCTACTTCTACAGCAACTTCCAGGATCAAGAATAATTATGATCCCTTTTTATTTGCCATGTGAATAGTATTTGCAACATCTCAGCCTTTAGACAGGGGGAAGGGTTTCCTCTGTCAATCCAACACTCCTTAACATAATCCCAGGGTACCCATGAGTTGCCATGAGAGTAGAACTAGGGTATTATAACAGCAATCAACCTTAATAGGACTAAAAAAAGGATTAAAAAGTCTGAAATAATGTTAAAAAAACAACCCCCCCAAGAAATCACCCCTTTTTCCGAACACATAGCTTCATCGTCGTGAATAATTAACATTTCACTTATCTCCCCACGCGTACAAAACAGTCGTATTGTATGTGCGGAGGGAAGAGACGTAATCGCCATGTCCTTGATGATCTGAACTGTTAAAGTTTCATGTTATTTAACTAGATCAGTAAAAAATTGAAGAATTACATTTTTTTCTGTTTGTTATCCTGTCACCTAAAAACACAGAATAAAAGTAATCAAAAGGTTGTAACCCAAACAGATATCAATGAAAAATGCGGCTCCTCATACAAAAAACAACTTAATTCTTCTCCATAAAATCAAAAAGAAATAAAGCTACAGCTCTCAGAAAATAGATACAAAAATTATTTATTTTTATTTATTTTTAAAGGTGTTTTTTCTGTGCAAAAGTAGTAAAACCTAAAACAACAACATAAATTTGGTTTGACGCAAGTTCATCAAAGTATAGGTTAAGCTATTAATGCCTGGTGAATGCCGTTAAAGGAACCCCAAAAAAACAAAACTCAAAAAATTGCAGAATTGCAGTAATAACATTTTTTTTAAAACATTATATGTACCTGCCAAAAAACATGTAAATAATACAACTTATTCCACAAAGCTACATCGACAAAAAAAAAAAAAAAAGATTTTGCTGATACCTATTATAGCAGCATCCTAAAGTTTTAATAGCTTACTGCTAACATGCAAAGGAACACACCCAAGTCAGTTTTGAAGACCCTTGTGACAGAATAGCTTCTTATGCAACCTCTGAAGCATCAACCTACCTACAAGACCAGGCTACACCAAAGCTGAGGTTGTCACAGAAGAGGCTTTCAGCTTCTCAAACGACTGTAGCTTTAGATTTCAGAAATCCACTTGCTTATGTCATTAAGATTTAGCTAATTAAGCTAATTAAGGTTTAGCTAATTTTCAAAACTCTGTAATAAGCTAATTATGATGATGCACAAACATTTATTGGTTTTGGCTTGAACCTAATCTTGGATTACCTGGATCTTGGAAGGATTCACTTGGAATCCATTGGCTGAAACAATATAGCCAAAATATTTTACCTCCTGCATACACTTGGTAAGTTAATTTATCAAACAAGAAATTTTCTCGTAACAAAGCAAATTACCAAATACTAATTACTAATAACTAATAATTAATCATAATTAATGATAATAACTAATGCAAATAATTTTACCAAATTACCCAATACTCATAATCACCTTAAAAGACCCACACATTGCCCTGTCTGATTTGGATAAGATTATAACCTCTAAGGCTCTATTTACACTGCGCGGTTATGTTGTTGTAAAAAATCACATCAAAATTTTACCTGGAGAAACCACATCTTTTTATTAGGATTTGCAATGGTATTGTGACCCAGTAATTGGCTAAATGATATGTACAAGTAAAGCGCATTTATTTTACATGTTTCCCCGGTAAAGATGTTGCAGTAAACTATTGCACTACAATACTGTCAGGATTCCACCTGCCAGAACCCCAGCTTTGAACTCTAATTGCCGGCCACGGCCATTGTGACAAAAAATGCGGTTTCAACCATAGTGCTATTTGTGTTCACCAGTGTGAACTCTGTGTTCCTGCTCTGTATTGCTAATTGATTCCTGGCCAACGCCCGTGGTCAAGAATCCTCTAGCACTCTATGGCCATGCTCACACGGTTGATTTTGGGACGGATTTCAGCCGTATTTGTGCGCCATACTGCGTGCAAATATGTCTGAAATCCGTCCCTGTCATTACGGTAATCCACAGTTCTCATAGAGAACTATGGATTCCATCTCTTCTCCCCGCTCGCCGTATTTCGCGAGCGGGGAGAAAGTGACATGCACATTATCCCGGTGGGATACGTGCCATGGTTAATGAAAGTCTATGGGCCCCCCACCCCTGCTCTCGTACACACAAATCCGTCCCGCAATTACGGCGACAATCAGCCGTGTGAACATAGCCTATCAGTTAACCTGTTTCCTTGCAAGTCCCATTTGATTGACAGCCTTGTTTTCCTACCTGGTCTTCTGTTTCTTCCACCATTCACCTTTGTCCTTGGTTTTCTGGTCTGTATATAAGGGCTATTGTATCACTTCCCTTTGCCTGCTATATTGGGTTATTTCTGTACCTGTAGCTAGCCCTTTCTTCTGCTGGATTTCCTTGTTACCTGACTTTGCCTTGCTTCTGACTGTTCTTCTGCCTCCTGATTTGTACTGTGTCTCCCGACTGTTACTGACCTGGCTTGTCTGACCCTCCGTGTTTGTGTTCAGTGTTTGTTTCATCTGCATCCTGTGTTTCCACTTATTCAGTGTATCTCGCAGTCTTCGGTTGGGGCCGACCTGTTAAGGAGTCGGGCACCCCCAAAAGCCAGGGACAGTGGTTGGGAAAAGCGTGAAGGCCTCACTCTGTCTGTGTCTATGCGTGTGCCCCTGACTGGTTCCTCACAAATACAGCAGTAAATAAGAGTAAAAATGCATATATTTAAGAGGTTTTAATGCAACTCAGCCACAGTGAATACACCCTAAGATCAATTTTAGTGAACTTAGCACCATGTAGGAATCAAAACTAACAGGTACTGATTTTTTACAGTCATCTGATTAAGAGTGCTTTCACACAGTGCGTTCTTTGGTGTGTATTTTGGTGTGTTTTTCTTGCAGAAATGCACAGCTATTAATACTGTGTATTTCTGCAAAAAATGCTTAAAAAATGCACTGTGTAAAGCACCCCTGTATTGCTTTATTTAAATCAATACAGTGGTGCAAACTTCCATTTTTCTTTGCCACAAGGAAAACAACCTACCCCTATTGGTGAAGAATGTCTGATAAACCCTTTCTATAACCTGTCAGTAATGTATTCTTTTAATGACTGTCTTTCAGATGGTGAGAGCTTATACATATGTCTCTAGGGAAGCAAGGCTTCTGGATTTAAATCAACAGGACAGTCTACAGGGAGCTGGCCTTTGCTATTATTTCTCAGAAAACACGTCAGCAAAATCTTTTAAATTCTCAGGCAAAACCATAGAAGTAGTCTCTACTAAATTCAATGACTGTGTTAAATAATAAGTATGACTTTCAGGGTTCCATTTGACTGTGACCCCCCAGATGCCAAATTACAGCTGGGCTGTTTTTGTAACGAAGGCAAACCCAACACTACTTTTCTGCATGCAGAAATTTCAAGGCAAATTTATTTATTAGCTTCAAAAAGTCATAACCCCACAATAACAGAGACCTTTGGTAAAATAATATAATCTAATAATAACATTTTGTGATAAAGTCATTATCAAGAGCAAGTGAGGAAGAGATATTTAAAGGGGATGTATCGCTTCCTTACTTCGGCTCATTCACACTGCTCTGAGCTTCTCAACTCTGTGAATGCAGGGGCGTTTCTCCCCCTCCCAGCTGGATGACATCATCCCCCCTTCACTGCTGGCCTGAGCTCCCCCCCCCCCCTCTCCCCTCTGAGTCCACATATCACTGTGTCTCTCCCTATCAGTCTTATTTTGTAAGAGCTGTATACATACCACAGGCTGCATTCAATCTAATCTGAGCACTGATCTTCTCTCACAGCTGGAGATATATTACAGATTTCTAAGAATGGCACAGATCTGCGTGTATGCAGGAGAGTTAGGCACGGGGACAAAAAACTGTCATGTTTTCTCATTGTACAATCTGCTGCAGAAAAATGCTACGGCCCCTAACTCTGAGTCATTATGTACAGCCCGTGAATCGACCCAGGTGCTGTACAGAATGTAAATGAGCTCTCAGCTAGTGAAATGCAAGGAGGAGGGATTAGACCCACACTGGATATCAGTGTAAATAAAAACACAAGATAAGGGACACTGTGAGAACAAGGCAGCTTTGCTAATGACATCCAATTGCAAAGTTGCTTGTTTTCACTGTCCCCTTATTCTGAAGACCATTTAATGAAACGATAACACCCCTTTAACTCTTGAGCTTATTGAGCATCAATAAAATTAGCAACGACAGTCAAGAAATCTCAGACCCAAAGCTTAATGGAGTCAAAGAACAAATGAAACAGCAAATGCAATTTTAGAAGTTTTAGAGCAGATACATGCAATGAGTGCTAAACAATGTAGATTTAACAAATTGACGTTTTCTGTGTTTAGTGTGATTGTATGGATTTGGTGGGTGACTACATATACTGTACATTGTAGCAAGATTCTTTTCTATTGCAGCTTGTCTTAAAACTACTGATGGTTTTAAGACCATTCTTCCTTTCTGCGGTGCACCTAATTAGGAAAATGGTTTACTGGTCTCAGGTGCTTAAATTCCACTCCAGGACTCTTCTGGCCGTGCTCTGAGCTGATTGCATTGAGTGGTAAATGGAATGGAGTTACCAAACAGGAGTAAAAATAGATAAATTAACTTTCGCCATTGTTGTTGTAACAGGATAACGAACATCATGACCGGCTATTTTTTTCAGTGCATAGTGTGCCATATGTATGCACTAAGGGATCAGCAGGTCTAGGGTGAATACCACTGTGAAGAATGTGAGAATGTTTCTACTCTAGAAGCTTGCATTAGGGTGCTTTCACATGGAGCGTTTTTGGTGCATTTTTGTGTTTTTTTTATGCATTTTTTGGTTGTATTTTCTGTGGAGAAATGTACAGCATTAATTGCTGTGTCTTTCTGAACAAAAAACGCATCCAAAATCTCATAAAAAATGAAGATGCGTTGCATTTTTGGTTACGTTTGTTGTGCATAAAGGCACAGCAATTAATGCTGTACCCAACACCGGATCAAAAAATGCACCAAAAATGCTCCATGTAAAAGCACCCTTAGAGGTATGGAGGATCAGAATGCAACACTGACAGTGGTTGACAATTCTGAGGGGAATTTGCTTCTCACAGAGAAAGCAGTTATTGGGTCAAATGGGGTTGGAATAATAGAACAGCAGGATGAGCCATGTAGCTGGGTTAATCAAGTTAGGGGGAGTTTTAGGGGAACCAGAAAAAGGAAGGTCACCTATTCCTAAGTTCCTAGAAAAATTTCCAAGTTGGGTGATAAGGTTGGGGCATCAGTCTCAGAAATGGCAGCCCTAGTCGATACTGCTCTTCCTTGCAGCCAGACTAGTAGTGGAGAAGATGGGAATGCAAGCAGGAAAGGTCTGGTACTCGGAACAACAATATAAAGCAGCTCACTACTCTCATTAAACTCCTCACAAACACCAACAAAGCGGCAGGGAAGACGGGGGGGGGGGGGAGACCTAATAAAGGGGAAGATAGAACACAATTGGATATTAAGGGCGTCCTTAGGGAGTGGGTGTGCACGTGCTGACCCGAAGCAGGGAACAGAGCAGGAGTGAGGACAGGTGAGTGCCGGGCAGGATGGAGAACCTGAGCATGGGCGCGTCTGCGCAGTGCAAGCCGGGAGGACAGAGCACGGCCGCGCCTGCGGACTGGTCGTGGACCGCAATGCAGGCCGTGACAAAATGCTACAGAAAACAATGATTGTTCCAGAAATCCAAAGTAAAAATCCTTTAATTCAGCATCATATAAAGGTCAACATTAGCTTTCCATAACTCCACTCATGATGGCAGTAAACCATAAATGGTCAACCTAACTATCAAAGACTCACATTCTGCCAGGACAAAAGGTCGACAATAATGTTTTAATTCAGTTGTATTTGTGACCAGGTTTTCGTCATAGATTTTTGTGGCCAGAAGTAGACAAAGAAATAAAAAACAAAACTCTAACAGAAATCTTTCAAGACCTCATATTGTTTAGGGTAAAATGAATATAGAACACTGACCACAGCCATATCAAAAAGTCCTTCCATACATACAGTACATATAAAATGAACATATACACATCTTTTGGAGACAGGACATATACCACAATGCCCCATTGTAAGTGTGTGTCTCCCCTTCTGGAATACTGCAAAGCTCTAACAGTTGAACAAATAACTTTATTTTCCCCCATCAATGGCAAGAAATACTTGATGATTGCAGAACTAACTTAATAGTATAGACAATTTTTGAGCAGTCCTTCTATCTGTGACGAGTCTATGAGATGTTCCAACAGTTCCACAGTAATTGTTAGCTTTAGTTTGTCCAACAGTATTGCTGTGGGTCTCTCAGAAGCTACTACCCGCCACAGCCAGTCCCACTTAGGTACTTCATGCGGGGTTGCATCAGTCACTTTGCATGAAAATGCCAAAATCTCTGCAGCACCTTACCTTTACTTGCCATTATGCAACTATATTTCATGGAGCCATGCACAGCTGCAAAATTGAAAGCTGAATATTGCCCATTACACTGCACAACAGAAGTACACTCCAGAACCACAAATTGGTCAAAACAGTCTTTTGATGAAAGAGGTATTGTCTCTTTATAGTATACCTGAACTTTCACATACATAAAGACTATTTCTGCCTATCATATAACATGTATATAACATTTGTCTCTCTAGTTTTCCAGACTCCCCCTCTAATTTTTAGCTGTCCCTGAGACTAGCTGCTATGATGTGCCCCATACATGGTACACATACATAAAGGAGGAGAGCCTTTTTATCACACTACAACTACCTTGCACCTTTGCTCCCGCCATCGCACATAGTTCTATGGACAATGTCTATCCTAATCTCTTGTTTCAAGATGAACTTTCAATGGTCCTTCAGTGAATGAACAGTTTAAAGGGAGGATGGATGGGAGGGGAGAAAATGAGCTTGATCATCCAATATACCACATGATAACTAGGTATTCACAGTATACAGGAGGAGGGATTTTCTTTACTGCATGGCTTATCTTCCAAGAATCCATTGAGTTATTACTGTCCCTGGTAATCATACCGGCCTATCTGATAGCAGCAGTCTGGCAGTCTTTGGAAACCATTGCTGTGTGTGGGCGAGCATTATCCTGCTGAAAATTAGAAATTACAAATGCGGTAACAGGATTGCACATATTGTCCATCACATATCACTAGGGATGACCAAGTGTCATATGCACTGCCTCTCCAGATCATTACAGCAGCTGGAGTAATGTGCTGCTCCACAGAATGGGTAATGATCGAAGAACGCACCAGAAGGCCTCCATACTTGTTCCAGACTGCCGTCAAATCCGAAACAGAACCTGTATCTTCAATAAAGAACGATACAGATCTAGTCCATAGCAGTGCAGATTTCTTGTTCAGGACACTAAATTTGCTTAGCACCTGGAAATGGTCCAGGCAGAGACAGGGTGGTTGTAACAAAGATGTCATCTGTTCCTAGGTGGTGGACAAGGAAACTGTGGGAAATGCTAATGCTTGACTGAGGATCAAGTGGGCTGTCCAGAACCTGTTGTCAATGTGTATGTGTGTCCTCACTTAACCACTGCTTCCAAAACATCCTAATTTCTGGATCAGATAAGCCAAGATAGTGGGCCATTTGACAAAATTACCATTTTGCTTCTCCAATGGCTCTCTCACAATTTGCCAACTGGACAAAATGTCATGAAGTGTGTTATAGAGGCATGTCTGGAAGTCTACAATCTTGCACTAAAGGGTACACTACTAAAAAGTAGCCTTTGAGAGCCTTTTTGTAGAGCAACAGGAAAAGCACTTGTATGCCCTCTTGTGGCAAGACCCTATGTCTAATAAGACCACACCTGTAAACAATTACATATCTTCCTAAGATGCAACTTAATGCAGAATTTTGCAGCAATCTAAAATTTCTATCTGAGTGCATTATTTTTTTTTGTTATTAAGTGTACCTAGATGTGTCCATGACAATGATTACACCCTCTTTATCGTCAGACTAGATCATAATACCATGGACACCTCATAGGTAACAACTGGTATCAATTGTTAAGAGTCTGGCTTCACCTATTGTTATTTAACAGTTTTAAGTTCCAAGTGAAAAATCCCAAAATATTTGCTAGATTTATTTCAGATAAATCATTCTGAATTTCTGAAAACAGACTTTTAATTGATTTTCATATAACTTTACCTTACTCTATGTTTAATAGAATAACATCAAGAGAGTATTTATTAGAAATATGGCCAAACTTAAAACAGGAGTCTGAATTATTTGAGAATAAACTGATGAGTAAATTGTCTGGCAGTATTCTACTTATTGTGCTTTTTTTTCATTAATCCTTTTTTTTCTGGATACCATCTGTTCTGGATTTACTTGAAAAAATGGTCCTACATGTCCCGTTTACTTTAAAAGATGCAGTCCAATCGGTGCTTAAATATCAACTGAGTACATTCTACCGAAGATCCAGACATTTTATGGGACAGACTAGCCCACACTTAAAGGGAGTGTCTCACTATGCTGTTTAACTCTTTCCTGCCGAAGCCAGTTTTGGCCTTTCTGACAAAGCCCCATTTTTTAAATCTGACATGTGGGAATAACTTTTTGAGACTTTTACCTATCCATGTGTTTTCTCATGACAAATTGTGCTTTGAGTTAGTAAAAAAAAATTGGTTCATACAATCCTTGCTTATTTGTGAAAACTATCAAAATATCATGAAAAATAAAAAAAATTGCCATTTACAAACTTTAAATATTTCTGTGTGTAAGACATAGTTATTCCACTAAAATAGTTTATAACTAGAATCTACCATATGTCTACTGTAAGTTGGCATGTTTTGTTTTTTTTTTTTTTACATCATTAGGGGGCTTAGAAATTTTTCACATTTTCAATAAAATTTGCCACATAGATTATTTAGGGACCAGTCCAGTTCTGATGTGGCTTTATGGGGGTATGTCAGATACCCTCATAAATGACTCCATCTAAGAAACTACTCCCCTTAAATTTTTTAAAACAGTGTTTTGGAAGTTTGTTAACCAATTAGGAATTTTTACAGAAATGAAAGCAAAGTGGAGGTGAAATTTTAAAATTTCACTTTTTTTTGCAGATTTTAAATTTTTATCCATTATTCACTGGAACACGATAGATGTGACCAGGAAATTGCAACTCAACATCGATTCTCCAGATTCTGCCATTTTTAGAGATATTCCATATGTGGCCCTAATGCACTATTTGGCTCAACCAGAAGACTCAGATTAGGAGGAGCACCTACTGGACTCTGGGGTCTCATTTTCATTACGAATTTTTCCAGACACCATTATAAATTTGCGGACACCCTAAGGTGCTAAATCTTAATAAAAACCCCTAAAAATAACCCATATTGGAAATTACACCCCTTAAGGAATATATCCAGAGGTGTAGTGAGTATATCGACCCCACAGGGGCTTCACAACTGTTTTAGGATTAGGTGGTGAAAGTGAAAAGAAAATGTTTCCAACATTCTGCAATTTTAGCTGGAAATGTTTCATTTTTACAGGAAATCCTGGAAAAAAGCATCTCAAATTTTGTTATTCAATTTATTCCAAGTTCGGCAATAAAAAAGGGGACATTACTTACTTAAAAAACACCACCAAGTTCGGCAATACCCTATGTATGGGAGTAAACTGCTGTTTGAGCGCATAACAAGGTGTACAAGGGAGAGAGCGCTATTTGGCTTTTGGAATGCAGATTTTGGTTGGTGCCATGTTGCATTTGCAAAGCCACAAAGTACCAGAACAGGTGAAACCTATCAGAATTCATCCCATTTTAGATTAACCCCCCCCCCTCTCATGGATCTCATCTAGGGGTACATTGTGCATTTTGGGTACACAGGTGTTCTATAATATTTTTAAGCATTGGGCTATGATAATGGGGATAAAAAAAAACACAGTTCCACAATTGTTTTTAGGGCTTCAATTACAGAGTTCACCGTGCGGTATAAATGACATGATAACTTTACTATGCAGTTAGTACAATGACACTGATATAAATTTTATGGAGTTTTTTTATGTTTTATTACTTTTTCACAATAGAAATGCATTTATAAAAAATTGCGTTATGTCTTCATAGTCTGCTAGCCATAACTTTTTTTTATTTTTCAAATAGGGCGCCTGCTGCCTCATTCGGACCAAGAATTGACATGTCAATTCATGGAATGGATCCGAAAGACGCAATGAGACACTCATCAGAGATCACTCGTGTGAACGCTGATGCGTATTTCATATTAAAAGCAATGTTAATCACATTGCTATTTATCAGATATGTGTTTGGGTCAGTTTGGAGTCCGACAGACGGATCCAAACACGTATCTTAAAGCGGACTTAACACGCCGTGTGAACATACCTTTACTATTTACTATTTCCTATCCACTATGGATAACACATTGACTTTTACTTAATGGACCTGCATTCTGGAGAGAAATCATGAGTTTACCGCACATTTACTATTTATGAGAAATGTTTGCATTACATTCAACAATGAATATATGTATTGATTAAAACATGAAGTTGTGTTGTCTGTCATAATTGTGAACTGGTGGTTATTAAAAAGAAATGTGTTTCTGCACCAGTCAGAGGATTGCCTGCACTAATGCATTGTAGCAAAATGTAGCTGTATGTAAATAGCACTACTTTAGTGGTGTGTGACCACCCTACAAGTGGTCTTGTATATGTATTTAAAATACTGTATTACATACTATGTATGTCTGAATAATAATTGTATATGTAATGATGACTGTGCACTAATTTTAGGCACTGGTGCTTTAAAGGGGTGTTTCCACAAAGCCATTTTCTACTAACAGGTCTACTTATAGTTAGATACAAGCTAACACTGCAGCTTGCAGTCAATCAGAAGAATACCAGGGGACCTTGGGAAGAAAAAGGGAGGGACTGCAATCACATAAAGTCTTGCCATGCTAGGCAGCAGCAGTTGCAATTTAACAGATGGACTGTTCTAGTATGTGATTTAGTGGCAGAGGCCAGTGACACCGGGTCTAAGGGAAGAGTACTCATAGAAAAAGAGAACAAGAAAGAAAGAGAAATAGAAGCTTGACAGGAGAATACTGAGGTTGTTAGCTTGTGAAGCCACTTGCTATGTCTAGTGTTCCTCTTTCTCCTGTTTTTCTATCATATCCCTTTCCCTCTCATATACTGCAAACAGTAGATTCTCCTGGTCTATGTCCCTTCTCCCTTACTATGCTCCATTTCCATTCACTCTATGTACTGATCGTACGTAGCGAGCCGGCGCATGCGCAATAGCATTTTCCCTTACCGCCCTTACTTACCCACTTCCTGTTTCTCGCGCGCAGCCGCCGGCGTCCCGCGCATGCGCGGACGGGTATAAATTACCCGTTCGCGCGGCTGGTGATACTGGCGGCGGTCACCTTATCCCCGGACGTAAGTCCAAATCCTCGTTCCTCCAGGTATGTAGCTACTATTCCCCCTTTTACCTTAGGCTATTCTACTCCTCTTTATATATGCCATCTTTTAATGCGCCCTCATTACTCTCCATTTAGAACGCCTATGTTAAGGGCACTACGCCCTCAGGAATCCTGCATGATCCTAAGCATACTAGCTGGTAAGCAACAGATCATAGTTCTTTCCATACCCTACCTCATGCTATATAGATCTTCCCACTCATATCATGTGTTCCTCTTCCAGCTGGCAACCCCGGCACATCAGCCTGCATATATCTCAATATATAGCATCCTTCTAATCCTACCATTACCTAATCCTAGGTAAGATACTATTTTAATCCTATAATGTACTGCCCTTCTACATCTTTTATTTCCTCCTTGTATCTTACTGCACCATACCGCCTCATCTCAAACCTTCCCCCTTAATCCCCTTATTCTCCACTCTCTCCCCCCCTTTCTCTCTCTCTCCTCTATTCTATCTACATGTATACACTTCCCTTTGTCCCCTGTTCTTCACCCTCTATCCTTTCTTCTCCCCTTTCTTTTCCCCCTTTTTTCTCTATAACATCCTTCTTTCAGTTATGACTACATGTACTGTTTATATCATGGTATCTTTCTACTCTTTACAGATGTCCTTGATAAAGGCCATATAAGCCGAAACGTCGACTCCCTCTAGACATCTAGACTCTATAATTGCATTATAAAAATCTATGTGAAAGCATTTGTTGAGTATATGTTGTTATAATACCTATCCTATTTTTTTCAATGTTATGAACCTCACTACACGTCTGTAAATAAATTGTTCACATTTAAGCAAGATAAAACGGTGTGCAGTGGATTTATTTTATAGTGTTCCTAGATTAACTTGTAGTCCAAGACCTTACCGCTGGACTGGGGAGATCACCAGGTGCTGTGGACAGGCTGTTTCTGCTTGGTTTTGCTGCAGAGAGAGACTGAGTTGCGTATGAGAAGGAAATTGAAGGCAAGACCTCTTCTCTGTGTAAGCAGTGTATGTCATCTACAGTGGAAACCAGAAGTTTACATACACTATATAAAAAGACACCTATGCATGTTTTTCTCACTATCTGACATGAAATCAGAATAAGCCTTACCCATTTTAGGTCAATTAGGATTACCAAAATTGAGAGAGAATTTTTGAAGCATTTTTATTACTTTCTGCGAAGTCAAAAGTTTACATACATTTCATTAGTATTTGGTGGCATTGCTCTTAAATTGTATGACTTGGGTCTTCTCACAATAGTTGGTATGAACTGAATCACCTTGCTCGCACCTACCTTTTCAGCTTTGCCCATAAATTTTCAGTAGGATCGAGACCAAGGCTTTGTGATGGCCACTCTGAAACATGTTTGAATATGAACATGACTTGTTTATCCTTAAACCACTTTGTAACCAGTTTGGCAGTATGCTTCAGGTCATTGTCCATTTGGAATCCTATTTCCGCCCAACTTCCTGGCTGATGTCTTGAGATGTTGCTTCAGTATTACAACATAATCTTCTTTCCACATGATGCCATCTATTTTGTGAAGTGCACCAGTCCCTCCTGCTCCGGCAGCAAAACAACTCCACACCATGATGCTGCCACCCCAGTGTTTCACAGTTGGGATGCTGTTCTTAGGCTTCCAAGCCTGTCCCTTTTTCCTCCATATGTAATGATGGTCATTATGGCCAAACAGATAAATTTTAGTTTTTTCAGACAACAGGACATGTCTTCAAAAATGTAGGTTTTTGTCCGTGTGTGCACTCGCAAACATTAGTCTGTTTTTTATGTTTCTTTCGGAGTAATGTCTTCTTCCTGCCAGAGTAGCCTTTCAGCTCATGTTGATACAGTACTCATTTCACTGTGGATTATGACACAATCTTACTAGCTTCCACCAGCCTCTTCACAAGGTCTTTTGCTTTTGTTCTTGGGCTTATATGCACAGCTCGGACCAAAACACGTTTATGTCTGAGACACAGAACTCATCTTCTTCCTGAGTGGTATGATAGCTGGACATTCCCATCTTGTTTGTACTTGTGTATAATTGTTTGTACAGGTAAACAAGCCACCTTCATGTATCTGGAAATTGCACCCAAGGATGATCCCAACTTGTGCAAGTCCACAATTCTCTTTCTGATATCTTGGATGATTTCTTTAGACTTTTCCATGATGCCACACACAGAAGCAGTGTGTTTCTGGTGTGCCTTAAAAACTACATCCACAACTGTGTCAGAAGCTTCCAAAGACATGACATTATCATATGGGATATGGGCTGTCCCAAATTGTTAAAAGGCATAGTAATCTTAATGTATGTAAATTTTTGACTTTGCAGAAAGTACTAAAAATGCCTAAAAAGTTATCTCTCTCAATATTCTGACATTTGGCAAATACAAATTATTTTGGTATTCCTAATTAACCTAAAACGGGTAAGGTTTATTCTGATTTCATGTCAGGTAGTGAAAAAAGCATGCATATGTGTCTTCACATGCACAACATCATGCGTGCCTCCCTACAACACCAGAATACCAGCACAGCAGGAGATGACCACCACCGTCATGGAGTGCGCCCCTTGGGTAAGAGCTACCATGATAACCCTGAGTGTGCAAGATGGCTTATAACTACGGTTCCTCTTGTCCTCTCCGTTGCCCCGCTGCTCTGGACCATTACACACGTCATGATGAACAATTCCATACAACTTTCTATTCAAAACCCATCGATTGCAATAATATCCTTCAGAGAAATAGTCATCATGCCCCACAAACGTTCGTGGGGATACCTAAAAGTCAATTTGTTGGAAGATTCTGCTCTTATACTAAAACCTATGAGAAACAGATGTTTAGGTATTATAGAGAAGTTAGTTGCCCGAGGGTATGACCAAAAAGAACTAGAAAAAATGGGGATGGAGGTTAAGGAAAAAGAGAGGCCACAAATTCTCTCTCTAGGTACAAAGAAAAAATTTGATGGAATGCTGTTTGTTAGTATGGTTGATTCAAATAGCAAATTGGTCAGGCATATTATTAAAAAACACTGACATTTGTTGGCTAGTGACATTAAGTTTGGACCAATGTAAAGGAATATTCCATGTTTCATATATAGGAGAGGGCGTACTATAGGCAATTCTATAATGTCATCTGATATTAGACTGCACCCAAGAAATAAACAAGACTGTTTAGCCAGTACAAAATCGGGCACTTATCCATGCCTTCATTGCCATAATTGCTTTTCTATTATTAGAGGCCCATTCATAACACATCCATCTAAGGGTATGAAAGTTCAGATTAAAGGCTTCCATACCTGTGATAGCAAAGGAGTGATCTATTTATTGAAGTGTCCTTGTGGTATGGAGTATGTAGGGAAAACTGCACGTAGCATTAAAATACGAGTAAATTATCACCGATTGGCCATCAGCACTTTTAAGAGAAAGGAAGATGATACCAATCTAGACAGGCATGAGGATGTAGAGTCAGCTATTGAGATAAAGTTTGGAGAATGTACAGTTGCCCGACATTTCTTTGAGGCAAGTCATGGGGTGTTGGAGCTTCGTTGGTGTGTGATCAAAGAGGTGTATAGAGGTGAGGGTTTGTTGCTAGAGACACGTCTCTTTAAGAGAGAAGCAGCCTGGATTTTCAGGCTCAATACGCATGCTTTTACATGGTTAAATAAGATGTTGAACGTGAAGGTCTTTTTGTGACTACGTTTGGCTTTAACTGTTACTTGATGCATGATATAGAGCCTTAAGGAGGTTTAGATTAGTTTTGCATTATATTAATTGATGTGCATGCTTGAGAGAGAAGGCGTGTTAGCCTTCGACACGTCACACGCAAGTGTGCATCCAGCCGCCCTGTCAGACTGCAATTCCTCCGGCAACTCTAATGGACTGATGTATACCAATGCAGTATTCAGCTATGTCCAAGCTTAACAACCTACAGACTGTCTATAAACTCAAGTAGTTTTATCATTTGCATGACTTAATATGTGATGTTTAATAAATACCCAAAAATTACAAAATAACATATTAGTCCACATACTTGGATGTAAAGTCATTAGATCAGTATCTTGGACGAATGCTCGTTCAAGAACTTTTAGTTTGGCAGCTTTGTCTTTCTTTTACATTTGTCGAATTTTTAGCAGGGCTTCTGCCTCTACCTCCAATTGTGTCATTTATGCCTCCTTCTGTGCCATTTCTACTTCCTTCTGTGCTCTTACCTCTGCTTCCTTCTTAGCAAGGAGCTTCTAACACTAGCTTCTTCTGCATCTGCATGGATCTCTATAGGCTTGTCATGTAATGCTGACCTTCTGGAACAAGATGATCTGGAAGATGAAGGTGTACGTTTAGTAGAAGCTGATGTGACTTCTTGCAAGAGTGGGATGCCGAGTTCTGCCTTATCATTGGCGTCTTGAAGTAAGGCATCTTTTCTCTGAAGGAGAGTCTGTCTCTTAGCAAGCTTTGCTGAAGCATAATCAAAATCAGAGTTATTCGGGAATACAATGTATCATGCAGTTGCTGGTAGCGATCATAAGCAGCAGATAATTCAAACTTGTGGTTATCTTTGCTGCATCATTGTTATGGCGTGGATGAGATGCTATATAGTGTTCAACTCTTTCATAGGTCATCTAGATTGTCACAGAACTCGTCTCTGGTTGCCACAAAGTTCTCTCTAATCTTCTGAGACAGTTTAATCGCACGTTTAAACTATATAATTTGTTCTTCAATAAATGTGGACTCTTTTTCCTGTCTGAGTCTTTTAAAATGTTTGCTAGTATCCAGCGATAAAAAAAATCCACAGAGCCTTTTGTGGACATTCTCTGGACAGGTAATATTGTCTCTTCTAGACAGAACTGCAGCTTAGCTCACTGTGGTTAAGAAACCATGTTATGGTTGAGATGTGTACGGCTCTATGCTTGCTTGAAGACTATGTGTAACATGCAGACGCTGCAGATTGAGATTTTTTTTGACTATTCTGTCATTGATGTATGTTAGAGAAGTCCCTGATGAGTGTGAGCAACAACCCCTATAAAAGTGAATGGTAGATAGTGAACTCGGTATATTCAATCCTCTAGCTTCACCAGTTGCATGTGGAGTACTAGTAAGGAAGATGCAATGGATTTACTATAGGTAGTTTATTGTCCTTGAGAGATGACTTATAGAGGATAACATATAGAGGTCAAAACATATTGGGCCTGATTTATCAAAACTGTCTAACAGTAAGAATGTCTAAGTTGCCCATGGCAACCAATCACAGCTCAGCTTTTATTTTTGAAACAGCTGGGGAGAAATGAAAGCTAAGCCCGGATTGGTTGCTATGGGCAACTAAGACAGTCTTACTGTTAGACAGTTTTGATAAATCAGGCCCATTCTCTTTTCCAGCTCTGTTTAACATGTCTGGTCAAAATGTAGATACAGCAGAAATGTGACAGGGTGTGACCTCACAGACCAGGAGGAGCAACAAAAAGAAAAGGCATATAACAGATATAACAGAGTACTGTACAACATTTAATAAATGGATCCCAATTGGGAGCCTTAGTTGGGACAGCACAAGAGTTGTCCAGGATTAAAAAAGCACAGTTGCTTTGTTTGAAAAAAATAGCAACACCTCTGTCACAGGATGTATCTTGTATTGTGGTTAAGCCCCATTCATTTCAATGGAGCTGAGTGGCAATACCAACCACTTCCTGCTACAGAGGTGGTGCTGTTTTTAAAAGAAAGCATACAGGTGTTTCTTATCTTGGACAACCCCTTTAAGAACTGAAAAACAGAGATGCAGACCTGTATCTCCACCATGATTTACACTACAAGCAAATTAACCAACAGTAATTTAAAGGGGTTTTCTCACTACAAAGATTAACTTTCAATATAAAGGGACAGTTAAATGAAGACTTTTTTTTAAATACATTGGTTAATAGATTTTACTTTAGTCATGTGATAAGAGCGTGTTTCATATACTCTTGAGTGCACACAGGTGTCTATGGTTACTTGCATACCAGATGGATGTCTGTTATCTGATTAGCTGAGAGCAGGGAATGACATCACCCCAATGACTTACTGAGATCAAAGCAAAATTATTATATCTAACAAGATTAACTTCACTAAACAAAAGGTACATGTGCTGTGAGGACTGAAAAGCATGGCTTTATCTGTAATCTGTTACTTTTGCACTGTCAGAGTAACCCTCAGTAGAAGTTGAATATGCTAATCACTGCTGTAGAACCACCCACAGCCTGAGAAGACAGAGTGAGTGCAGAACTGCTTAAACTCAGTGAAACAGGGTGGTGAGAAAACCCCTTTAAAGATTATCAAGTAACTGCTCTACAAACTAGGGTAGTGTACAGGAATGTACACTTCTAAATTGATTTTGGCCCTTTCAATGATTTGTGCTGTGGTCAGTACAATTGTTGCTACAAGATTGTGTATATACAAATGAAAATCCTGTATACCAAGATTTAATGTACTGAGCAGCCTGAGCAGCTTGAAGCAAGGGGTGGTTGCCTAGGAAATAATATATGGCCAAAGTTAATATAAGACCACGTAACTAGTATTCTGGAGAGTTCTTAGTTCAGCAGTCAAGTTGTTTAACGTTCAGTTCTAGTTGAAATAAGCAAGTGGTAAAACCCCGGTTCCATTCCAGCTAAGAAACCGGAGAACAACTCTTCTATTCCACGACTAAGAAAAGGAAAAAAGAAATGATCCAAAGACAGGAGCAGATCTGGTAGAAAGAGAGGTGGCAGGAGCACGGTAAACCAAGAACAGACCTCATGGTGAATGATGACTAGCAGCTTCTGGCCTAGCTCCACACTATTGTTTTTCAGAAGATAGTTCCAGATAGCAAGGGGTTAGAAAGAAAGATCCTGTTGTGGATATTGATAGTCCAGACTTTTGGACTTTTATTAAGGTGCCAATCCCACTACAGCCTCTTCAGAAATATTGCAAAGTTATTGCTGGACTGCTTAGTTCTGTGTATCCCACCTATCCTGGAGTAAAAGAGAATTGTTTACTGCATTCATTCAACCTCCTGTCTCTCAATCTTCACCAACTCCAAGGACACCTCCAACACCATCTGTACAGGGAGGCTTACATTTACAGAGTGTGTTCCGGGGGAAAACACTGGAGGAACACCACCTACTCCTGTACCCACATACCTCTTCTTCACTGGGTGGTTCCCAGGGTAGCATGTGATGACAGGGAAAGAGCAGCCACGACCATAGCATCTACTACTACTTCCATCCTCTGGGTTACCACATGAGCCTCATTAAAAAAGGGGTAAACCACGGATATCTGCTTTAAAATGGAATCTGTAATGTCAACATTTATGGCACATGCACAGGATATGCAATAAATGCCTAATATTTGTGGGTCCCAGCCCAGGAGTCCCACGGCCCTTATCATCTGAATCATGCCAGCTCCTTTTTCCGGAGATGTGGATAGAGAGCCAGATGAGTGCAGCCATCTCCAAAGCAGTCTACTGGAATTTTTACATTTCTACAAAGTTTACATTTGTAGTTCTATGTTTCCTTTTTATTAAATGTTACTGCACTCTTTATACTACCATTATAATGTATATCCCCATTATAACATTGATAATGCTTTCATTTCTATATATTCATGTACTTGATTGGTAGTGGATCCTCTGGACCACCGCAAGTGGTGTTAGCGGCCACGCCAGGGAGTGGGGTCTAAGTAGGTCCCGGTTTTCACCAGAGCCTGTCGCAAGGCAGGATGGGCTTGCTGCGGCGGGAGTCCTACCAGGTCGCTACCCCTGGCGCGACTAGCTTGCAGCGGCAGCTGAGGAGCTGCGAGGTACCAAATCGTAAGGCAAACTCGTAGTCAAGGTCAGGCCAACAGGTCAGGGCAGGCGATGTAGATTCGTTGTCAGGAACGTAGCAAGAGGTCAGGAAAGACGGACTAGACAGGAACGCACTTGGAACGCTTTCTCGACAGGATAGTGGCACTGAAGATCCGGCAAGGACATTCCGGAAGTGGACACCTTATATAGGGTCAGCGACCAGCTAAATTTAAGAGAGCCGATGCACATACGCCCTAAGGAGCAGAGAAGCCGCGGGGAAGCAGGAGCGAGGTCAGGTAAGTTATGCTGCCTAGGAGGACGAGTGCACCCGTGGCCCGACACGCGGACCGCGGCACCACCCGTCTCAGAAGCCCGTGGGCGGCAGAGACCTGAGTGCACCCGCAGCCCGACTGGGGGGCTGCGGGGCCACTCGTAACAGTCCCCCCCTTCGGCCTCCCCCTCCTCCTGGACCGGAGGAACCTCAGCACTAGGTCACGGTCCAAAATGTTCTCCTCCGGCTCCCAAGATCTCTCTTCTGGCCCGAATCCTTCCCAGTCAATGAGAAAATGTCGTCTTCCTCTGATAGACTTCATGGCTAAGATCTCCTTCACTGCAAACATGTCGGAGATAGAGATGGGTGAATTGATTCTAACGAAGTGGAATTTGTTTAGAATTTTAGGAAAACTTCGATTCTGAACGAAGTCGAAGTTTGTGGTGATTCGCGTGAACGAAGCGTGTTTTTAATTGATAAAATGGCTGCGAGCACATGGCGTTACATGGGGCAAAGAAGTCTGGGAGGAAGAAAGGCGCAGCCTACGTGACATGTGCAGAGATGAAGACAATCAGAGACTGGCGGGATTCTGTGACGTCACTGCACTATATAAGTCCAGGCGCGACGCTGGCAGCTCACACTCCTCTCACTGTGCTGTGTAGGGAAGGTGCTGCCGCGGCTGCTTTTGATATCTCATACTAAAGAACTAACTTTTATACAGCACTTTTTGGGGGCGTGTCACAGCTTGTCTCAGAGACTGCTTCTCTTACGTTTTAATTCTGATTTTGTGGGGTATTGGAACTGAAGTCCAGTGTGCGTCCAATGCAGCTGCATGTAACATTTTAATGCTATCATGCTCAGTTCTTGAGCACATTGAATATCCAAGGGTTATCTAAGCCTGTTGCTGTTGTATTCAGTTAAAGAAACAGCGTTTTTACAATCCAAATGCCACTTAATTTTTGGTTGCTCATTTCTTTTGCGCCATTTAGATCCAGGGGTTAATTAAGCATTGTTCTGCTGTTGTGGTCACTAAAAGAAACGGTGTTTTTCAACGCCAAAGAAGACATTTTACCTGAAGCATAATTCATATCCGAAGGTTAAATACAAGTTTTTCTGTTGTTGTGTTCCGTAAAATACACGCCGTTTTAACACGCTACAAAGCTGGTAATTGTTGGCAGCACATTTCTTTTGCGCAATTTACATACAAGGGTTAACTATGTATTTTTTCCCGCAGTTGTATTCAGTAAAAGAAACTTGTTTTTCACCGCCAAAGAAGAAATTTTGCCTGTAGCATAATACTATCGAAGGTTGATTACGAGTTTTTCTGTTGTTGTGTTCCTTAAAATACACGCCGTTTAACATGCTACAAAGCTGGTAATTGTTGGCAGCACATTTCTTTTGCGCAATTTACATCCAAGGGTTAACTAAGTATTTTTCTGCAGTTGTATTCAGTAAAAGAAACTTTGTTTTTCACCTCCAAAGAAGAAATTTTGGCTGTAGCATAATTCATATCCGAAGGTTAATTACGAGTTTTTCTGTTGTTGTGCTCCGTAAAATACATGCCGTTTTAACACGCTACAAAGCTGGTAATTGTTGGCAGCACATTTATTTTGCGCAATTTACATACAAGGGTTAACTTAAGTATTTTTCTGCAGTTTTACTCAGTCAAAGAAACTTTGTTTTTCACCGCCAAAGAAGAAATTCTGTAGCATAATTCATATCCGAAGGTTAATTAAGTGTGTTTGTGCTTTTATATTCAGTAAAATACACAGTGTTTTTAAACGGCACATACAAGTACATTTTTCCTGGCCATTTGTGGAGCGCAATTTATATCCAAGGGTTAACCAAGCTTGTTAGTGGGTTCATTTGGAGTCAAATACAGGGTGTGTATTTATCATATACAGATATCTTCATTAACCCCTTCCCCGCCGGAGCCATTTTGGGGCCCCCTTTTGACAGAGCCCCCATTTTTTAAATCTGTAAAATTGTCCCCTTTAGGGGGGGAATTTAACTTTTTGAAAACTTTAACCTATCCATAAAAATTCAGAGATTATTTTTTTCTTGACACATTGTGTTTTTAAAGATAGTAAAAAATTTTTTGGCCCAAAAAAATTGTTGTTTATTTGTGAAAAATATAAAAAAAATCGGAAAAATTAAAAAAATTTTTCCCTTTTTAAAAACTTAAAAAATTTTCCGCATTTAAGACATATAGTTTTCCACTCAAAATTTTTTTAAACTAGAACTACCCTATGTTTTCTGTAGTTTGGAAATTTTTTTAAAGGGTTTTTTTTTTTTTTATAAATTGGGGGGGGCTTAAAAATTTTTAGTAGAAATTTTTCCAAATTTTCAACAAAATTTGCAATAAACATTTTTTGGGGCCCAGCCCAGTTCTAAAACGTTTTTTGTTTGCCCTTTATGTTAGATACCCCCAAAAATTGACCCATCTAAAAAATTTACACCCTTTAAAAAGTATTAAAACCCGGCTTTTTAGAAGTTTTTTAAACCCCTTTGGGGGTTTTTTCACGGGAATTAAACAAAGTGGAAAAAATTTTTAAAAAATTTCATTTTTTTTGCAGATTTTCAAATTTTATACATTGTTCACAAGAAAAAGGTAAAATTTTGATGGGGGAAAATTAAATTTATATTGTTTCCCCCCAGTTTCCCTGCGGTTTTAGAGATATCCCATATTTTGGCCCCTATTTGCACTTTTGGCTAAACCCAACAAGCCCCAGAACAGGAGGACCCTTCTGGACTCTGGGGTCTCATTTTTAAATTACCATTTTATTTGGGGGCCAAATTTGGGTTTTTGCGGAAAAAACCCCCTAAGGTGCAAAAATTTAAATTTAAATTTCCCCAAAAAAATTACCCCATATTGGAAACTACCCCCTTAGGGAATATATCTGGGGGTTGAGTGAGCCATATAAACCCCCACGGTGTGTTCAAAAAAATTTTTTAGCTTTGGGGCTGTAAAAATAAAAAAAAATTTTTTTTTTTCCCAAATAATCTGAAAATTTAACCCTAAAAAATTTTTAATTTTTTTAAAAGGAACCCCGGGGTAAACCTTGTTACGCAAGTTTTTTCCAAGTTCGGAAAATTACCCTACAATGTGGGTGTAAACTGCTGTTTGGCGCAAGGAAGGGCGTACAGGGGGGGGAAAGCGCTATTTGGCTTTTGGAACGCAAAATTTTGAGGGGGCCCCAGGGGTCGCTTTTAAAAACCCCCCCAAAAGTACCAAAAACCGGTAAAACCCTTTCCCAAAAAAGCACCCCCTTTTTGGATTCAGCACCCCTCATAGATCTCATCTAGGGGTTTTTGTACTTTTTTGGGGGTTGAAAGGGGGTTTTTACAAAGTTTTTTTTTTTTTTTGCTTTGGGGCTATGAAAATGGGGGGAAAACGCAAATTTCCCCATTTTTTTTTGGGGTTTTAATTTTACAGAGTTCCCGGCAAATATAAAATGAAAGGATATGTTTACTATGGGGGTCGGTTAAAATTTCATGGTATAGATTTTATATAGTTTTTTTTTTTTATTACTGTTACACAATAGGAAAAAAGGTCTATAAAAAAATTTCGTTTTTAGTTGTTCGTTCTGACAGCCAAAAACGTTTTCCCGTTTTTCCCGTATTCCTGATTTTTTCTTGCTTGTTTTTTTTTTGGGGAAAAGAGTTGCCCTTTTTTTTTAGGGCCATTTTGGGGGGCATATTTTCCCCTTTAAACACTTTTTTTTTAAGGGGGGGGGTTTTTTTGAGGGATTTTGAACAAAAAAACAACCCTTCCCGGGGAGTTTTTTTTTTTTAATTTTTTAACAAACGGCAAAACCCTTTCAGTATAAAAGACATCCTAGAATTAATTAGCAGGTTTGAAACCCAAATTTCAGTGATTTCCCAATTTGGGATATTTTTTTTTTTTTTTTACTGCTTTTTTCACAATTAAAAAAAAAACTTTTTTTCAAAAAGTAAAAAAACGTTTTTGTCATCGCCAAGTCTGGGCCATAAAATTTTTTTTTTTTTTCTGTGGGACGGAGCTGAGTAGGGGGTTGTTTTTTGCGGGAAAAGTTTGTTTTTTTTTGTTCATTTTTTGGGGGGGCAAGCCCTTTTTTAATTTATTTTTAATCCGTTTTTTTTTGGGAAAGGGAGGGGAAGAAAAAAAACTGCAATCCTAGTAGTGTTTTTTTATTTTTATTTTTTAACCGCGTCACCGTGCAGCATCCATGACCAGTTAAATTTCTCTCTGGGTGATACGATTACGTTGAAAACCGAAATTTTTATAGTTTTTTTTTAAATTTTTAAGCACTTTAAAAAAAAAAAAAAATGTTTTATTTGGGTTAAAAAAAATATTTATGAAACGCTGGCTTCTGAAGCCATTTAAATTTTTTATTTTTTTTATATACAAACGGGAAGGACTTTTTTTTTTGCGGGGTGAACTGAAGTTTTAATTGGTACAAAATTTGGAAATTTTTTTTGGGGTTTTTTATTTTCCTTTTTTTTCCATTTTATGTGCTGGGAAAGGTGTACAAAAATTTGCAATTCTTGCTGGGTTTTTTTGTTTTTTTTTTTTTAAAGGCGTTCACCCAAAAGTTTTAATTAAATGACCCGATTTATAGGGTGGGGGCGTTTCCCCAAGCGGGATACCAAATATGGGTTTCGTTATTTTTTTTTGATCCTTTTTTGGGGGGATTGGGCCCTTTTTAAAGGGAAAAGGGCAGTGGGAAAAGTGTTTTTATTTTTTTTTTTTTGTGTTTCACTTTTTTTTTTACTTTTGCATTCATTTTTTTCTTTTTTTTTACTTTTTTTTTTCTAACAGCCAAACATCCCGTTTTCGGTTTTAAAAAGGGAACCGGGCACAGTTTAGTACTGTGTACTGGTCGCCATTTAAAACGAATTAAACCAAAAGCCCACATTGCATTGGCGGGCAAAGGTGAAAATCCCCAGATGAACCCCCGGGGAAATGCCCCTTCACTTCCCGGGATCATCAGACAGGGGGTCGGTGCCGCACACATGCGGGAGCCGCGGGAGCAGGCAGGGAAAGGGGCAGGCCCGGGGTGATAAGGCCCTGCGGCCCGCGGTAAAATTTTCCGTGGTCCCATGTTTCGAAACGCCGGCCGGCTCGCCCGCAAGCCCGCGCGATCGCCGGGCGTATGGATACGTCCAAATTTAGGGAAGTCACTTCCCCCCTAGGGGCTATCCATAGCCCTATGCGGGGAAAGGGGTTTTAAAAAGTTTTGTACTTTTTTTGAACAAACAAATATTTTTCAGACAGAGGGTGGCAGGCTCTTCACATTCGAAATGGCATTTGCCAACATTCCTGGGAAACCCGGGACAGGTTTACAGCAAAAGAAAGGGACGCGCAGCAAAGGGGTTTACCGGGGAGGCCCCCAAATGCCCCCCTGTCATTTAGCGGGCCCCTGTTTTTGTTCACATCCCCAAAGGTTCTTGATTGATTTTACTTTGGTCATCCACTTCCTCCCCGATGCATCTGAACCCCAGCCAAAGGGGTCGGTGGGAACGTCAACACAACCCTTAGTTGGGATGGCCCGGGGGCAGGTCAGTGGCCCTCACCGGGCCTCAAACCCCTCTCTGTCCCCCTCCTTTCCTCAGCCAGAAAACTACTACTGGGTTTTGGGGTCAGCGCCACATAAAAGCGAGGATGAAAAAATTTTTAGGGGGGGCAGTCCCGGGTAAATTGGGAGCAAAGAAAAAAGGGGGCCCAAAATCCCCTGCTTCTTTCCCGTAGGCGGCAAATTTTGAAAGTGGAGAGTAGTTGGGAGGTCCCTGTTTTGAGGGGGCCCCCTCTGCATTTAAAAAACCGGTGTGGGACAACAGTGATGATGAAAAAACAAAACGATGTGTTGTACCGCCGAAAATTTTGGGGGGGCCGGGGGTTTTAGGCAAGGGGGTTTTTCCCTCGTCAGGAGAAGAGGGCGGGCAGCTTGGTTCAGGCAGCGGCGGCCCGCCCGCAATGGGTTTTTGTGGCCCCTGAGGGCAGCGGGCAGCAGCAGTGTGGGGGCAGGAGCCAAGCGGGCCCCGGGGGGAGAAAACCCCTTTGCAGGTCCAAGAAAGTTGCGGCAAAAGGGGTCGCGAGGGAAATGGCGGGTTTGTATCACTCAGTGCGGCGGTAAAATAAACTACTCGGCGGGTGTTGGGGTTCTTTGCTAAAAACCCGAAGGGCCCAAAAAAAGGGTATAAAGTAGAATCTTTTGGAAGGAAAAAGTGAAAACGTGGCCAGGGGGAAAAAACATTTGGGACCACGGCCCCGCGGTTTAAAAACATGCAGGTCACCATTCGGTGGGCTGGGAGGGAAAAGTTTGGTCAGAAAGTGGGTGGTCCATTTCCCGCCCCCCCAGCAAAAAAGCAGCACGTCAGTGGCACACATGCCATTGGGAAACCAGTCCCAAGGGTAACCACCCCCTGCGAAAAGGGGGTTGTTTCTCTTTGCTAACATCTCCCGGTCCCAAAAGCTCCTGCCCCCGTTTCTCCCTGGTGCCTGCCCGTCGTTCAAGGGTGTTTTCAAAAAAGGGCAACAGTAAACGTTTCCCAAACCAAAACCAAAGGTGCAGAAAACTGAAACCCTGGGTCCTGCCCAAGTTGTTGGTACTGCAGTCCCTCCCTTTCCAAATGGTGGACTCTGCACAGTTCAGAGAACTAATGGCTGGTGCTGAGCCGAGGTGGAAAGTTCCAAGCCGTACTTTCTTTTCCAAAAAGGTAGTACCAGCACTTCACAAATATGTAGAACAGAAGCTGGGCCAGTGCCTGAGCTTATCGGTTTGTTCCAAGGTGCACGGCAGCGGAGGTGTGGAGCTGTAACTACGGTCAAGGCCAGTACATGTCCTTTACGGCCCACTGGGTGAATGTGCTTCCTGCCCAGGCACACCAACAACTTCGACAGGAGACGCCGCTCTCTCCTCCACTTTGTCAAACAGCTGCTCCTGAGCCATAGTCCACCTCCTCCACCACCCCCATCTCAGCCTCCACAAGTACTGCTCCATCATACCACATGTGTAGGGCACAGCGGTGTCACGCAGTTCTACACCTGGCTTGCCTCGGCGAACGAAGACACAGGGGAGGAACTGCTCCGCGTCATGCAGCAAGAAATCGATGTGTGGCTTTCTCCGCGCCAACTGCAAATCGGAACCATGGTGACGGACAATGGGAGGAACATGGTGTCCGCGCTGCACCGAGGAGGGATGGTCCATGCGCCCTGCATGGTGCACGTGTTCAGTCTGGTTGTGAAAAGGTTCCTGAAGTCTTCCACCGATCTTCAGAAGATTCTGAAAATGGCCAGGAAACTGTGCATGCACTTCATCCATTCCTACAAAGCCAGGAACACCCTCCTCGAGTTGCAGTGAGAGATCGGCCTCCCCCCAGCACACGCTGATATGCGATGTTTCCACCCATTGGAATTCCAGCCTGCACATGTTGGACCGACTGTATGAACAGAGAAAGGCCATTAACGATTTTTTGATGATCCAGGCGATCAGGAGTAGTCACCTGTGTAACTTTGATGTCAGCCAGTGGCAGCTCATGCGTGACACCTGCCGTTTGCTGAGGCCATTCGAAAAGGCCACGTTATTTGTCAGTCGCCAGGACTACGGGATGAATAACGTCATTCCACTGCTTCATGTCCTGGAACAGATGCTGAAAAATCTGACTGGGCAGGGGACTGGAGATGTGGCGACTACATCTCTCGGCCGCATGAGTCCGGTGGGGACTGAACTAGAGGAGGAGGAGGAGAAAATTGGAGCAGAAGCATTGTCTGGTGAAATGAATGGATTTTCTACCCAGGTGACAGGAGAGGAGGAGCAGGAGCAGCTGGAGGAGGTAGATGGAGATGAGGAAGACTAGGTAGATGACCCGCAAGCACCGTGGCAGTATACAGTGGAGATGGAGGCAGGGAGTCCCTCGGAGTCACTTGTGCAGATGAGCACTTGAGCAGCATGCTGATTTGCCTGGCTAGTGACAGCCGAAGAGTCTCCATCCGGCAGAGGGATGACTTCTGGCTCTCCACCCTATTGGACCCTCGCTACCAGTCCAAAATGGGAGCCTTTTTCCCAGCTGCTGAGAGGGAGGACAAACTCAAATACTATAGGGATATCCTCTGATAGGTCTTGTTGTAGATGGAACCACAAAAGGGCTCTACTTTCCAGCGGGGGACCAAAGGGCTCTACTTTCCAGCAGGGGACCAAAGAAATCCCAGCCTGACACTTTCTCAGACAAAAGAGTTCTTCTCAGTTTATTACACAAACTCAAGGCTTTAACAGATTGGGGGTGTACACATTCCTTAAGCAACATGTGACACTGCATCTACTGTCTTAATTGGCTCTTCTTATCTACATGTTAAATGACCCTCCTCTCTCTTTGTTAGAGAGAAGAAAAACATCTGAGGTGAGCAGCCATCTTGGCATATCTGGGTGTGTCTGAACACAGACGCCATCTTGTGAGTGGAATAGACATTACTCATAATACATTCTATAACAGTTATCCTTTACAAGCAGATTATATATGTGGCCATTTGCTAACACATTAAAAAGTGTATGGTTAAACAGGCAGCTTTTACGTGCATTATATATAAAGACATGTGAGGTATTATACTGATTAATACATTAAAATAGAGACACAAAGGATCACACATATATAACCTTTGCTCCCATCCACAACAGTCCCCCCTTGAGACTTTGGTCTCATTTTAATCTTTCCCTTGGGACCTTGACACCACGGGACAAAGCTGTGTTGAAGTGTCCCAACCTATGAAACTCCCGCTTATCAAAGAGGGTTGGGCTCAATACTTTCCCCCATCTGGTGATCCACTATCCCTACACTCCCTGCTCAATACTTCTAACTAGGGAGACGTCCGTTCTCTTGGGGGCAGGCACATGTTGTGGCAAGGGTCCAAAAGGTGTCTTAATGTCCATGTCATTATAGGAGCCGGGCTTTGGACAGCTGTAGGGTAAGGTAGTGTTGCTGTCATCGTAGAAGCCAGGCCGTGGACAACTGTTCATCATTGTAGGAATGCTTTCATCCACAGCTCTTCCAAGTAGTTTCCTCAAACATGGAAAAACACAACCAACAATTAGGGCAAGAATGAGCAAAATGCAGACAATCACAATCCCCATTTGTACTAAAACTCCCTGCCATCCCTTCAACCAACCGAACCAGTCTCCCCAAGGGTCAGTGATACCCGAGTTCCTTTTAAGTTCGTCGGAAAGATCTGACAACTTTTTAATGGCCACAGTCACTTTACCGTTCGGTCCTGTATTGTCTGGGATAAAAGTACAGCAGGTTTCTCCAATCATTTTGCACACTCCTCCCTTCTCAGCCAACACCATGTCCAGAGCCATCCTGTTCTGCCAGGCTACAGCAGAGGTTGGGCCCTCCTGATCTGCCAGGCTACAGCAGAGGTTGGGCCCTCCTGATCTGCCAGGCCCTGTAGGGCATCTCTGGTGTAATTTACAAATCTCTGCTGGTTATAATATATGTAGTTTATCCAATCTACATTCTTATTAACAGTAACTATCGGTAGCAGAGATTCAAACCCAGCGGCCACTTGATCCCTTGCTTTAAACTCATCAGGGACCCCCCTTGGGACACCTATAGCATCAATATACACATGGGGGTCAAAGCTGCCCTTTGGGGTGACTCCCCTTCTGCTCCTGGCTTTCACTGTCTCAGTGGTGTGGCTATCCCCTGACCCTTCACTCAGTATGTGGAATGGGATGAGTAGTTTGGTCAGGGCACATTGTCCAGTCCAGTTACCCTCCAACTTAGTCCTGACTTTGAGATCTCCACATATCCAATATACATCCCCTATGGAAAGTATTTGATTCTGTAATTTGTTACTGCTGATGTTACTATATGTGGAGCAGTACCCTTTAGTAGTAAAGTTACCCAGGAATCTGCCATTTCCTATACTACAGGTATAGCAGGTGTAATTACCGAGGTAAACTGTAATCCCCACCCCTGGCCTTGATGTTTTGGCGGTGGTCGGGTCCTTGGCCTTCCATTCCTCACAGTCAGTGTGGTTTGTGGTGGAGTTGGTGAATGTCTAAGAAGACATTCCTGTGCTGATACAGGAATATCTAGAGGGACAGTGCCCATATGGGGCCTAGCGGCTGAGCAGACATAACAGTTTGTTTTATTGTGCTGGTTGGCTGTATACTTAACCCATTCCAGCCACAAGTTCTTATCCGAGAACCCGGTCTCTACCCTCATGGTGTCCTCAGAGGTGGGATCAGCTATGGCTGTCATGCTCTGAGAAGTCTGTACATGGGGCATAAGTGGGTTTACCGGTGTTGGTGCTGGGACTCCCAACCATTTCCCTGGGTCTGTATTCATATCTTTCATCTGGATTTTCTCTCGAAATCCCCGTGCCCCCCCTCGTATGTATGCTCCCAGGACATATATGCCTCCATCAGTCTCTTGAGGGTTTTCAATGGTTAAGGTTAGGGGCATGCTTTCACCTGATATTCCCTGTTTTTGACAGACTCCAGTTTTTGTTAGATTCCTCCTTGTCAGTAGGGGCTTCCCCTGTTTATCTTTCCTGTTTAAAGCAGTCTGTGGTCTATATCCCCAGTCATCCCCGGTATTCCATCCCACTGCACCCCAGTAGTAGCAGGAGCGTCCCCAGTACTCGTCAGTCACACACAAGTATATACACCGTGCAGTGGAGGATTGTTCATTGTAGATGTTGCACTGTATGGGGACCTCAGGACAACATACTACATCACAAAAATCAAAAGAATATGTGGCTACATGAGCACTGGATGAGTTAAACCAAAAGGTGACCATCCCTCTCTCCTTGGTAATGGCCACCGATGGGTTCTGCCCAAGAATCAAAGCAACATAACTACTTAACATCAGTAAGAGCAGCATCTGCCTCATCTCCGGGGGCTGGAGCGATCTTGCAGTGTGAAGCGTGGATCCAGTTGGGCTTTCCTGCCACCTTGACAGGTGTGGTCGTGGTCAGCAGGACTTGGTGCGGCCCCTCAAATCTCGGCTCCAACGTCTTACACACAAACTTCTTCACGTAGACCCAGTCTCCAGGCTGTAGCTTATGAGCAGCAACGTCTGGGTCTGGAATGGAGGAGAAAACTCTAGAATACATTAGTAACAACTCTTTAACCACTGCAGTCACATAAGAGGTCATAGCATCGTTTTGTAGCTACAACTGCTGAGGGAAATATGCACCTAGCCTTGGGGGCACTGCCTAGCAGGATCTCATAGGGCGAGAGAGCTAACTATCCCCGGGGCATGTGCCTGACTCTAACCAAGCTATGGGCAGGCTGTCTGGCCAGGGCATGCCGGTTTCTCTTGCCGCTTTAAGCATCCGTGCTTTCAGAGTCCCGTTCCATGTGCCCATTGCACTACAGCTGGGTATAGCGCCCGTGGCAAGCAGGGTCGCCTCCCTACTCCATATAGACCATCTTCTTCGTTCTTCTTGGTTCCCTTCTTTTTCCAGCTTCCTTTTCTTCCAGTTGAGCTTGTTCCTGCATCTTGGCCAGCAGTCTCCTTGCAGGTTGGGTGCAGGTTTTCCTCCTGCACCACTGACAGCTGACTTGCTTCCCCTTTCTCACCTCCTGCGGCTTGTGTGGTCAGCCAAGTGGTTTCGTCTTCTGCATTTAGTTTCCCATGTGCCTTGATTTTTAGTATAGCCACTGTCTGTGGCAGCAGCAGTGCATCCATCAAGACCTGAATGGCTTGTCCATGTTTCACTGGGGTTCCCGCAGCCGTGAGAAATCCTCGTGCCTTCCAAATAGGTCCAAAGTCATGGGCGACCCCGAAAGCGTATCTTGAGTCCATATATATGTTGGCTGTTCTGCCCTCTGCCAAACGTCATGCTGCCGTCTTCTTGGGCTGACTTATGCAATGGCAGACTTCTTGCTTCCAACACTGTGTGTGATGTGCTCACGGCATATCCCGTGTGAAATCGTTCCTGCACTGTCTGCAAATCTGGATCCATCCACAAAAAGAACCATATCCGGGTTCAAATGAGAGGTTTCCATCTTCATGACTTCTAAGCAATCATGGCTCTCTTCATGTGCACCGGATTCTTCCGATTCCTCTTCATCCTCATTCCCCCCTTGAGGAAGGGGAAGTAAGGTGGCTGGATTAAGAACACAACAGCGCAGAAGAGTGACGTTATCCGGCAGGAGGAGAGAACACTGAAGCCTGAGATGCTGTGCTGATGAGAGATGTCGCAGTTGAGAATGGCGGAGATGTCACGTGGAGCCAGAAGGATGAGGGAGTGTCCAACTACGATATCCGCTGTTTTATCCAGCAGCACTTGGGCTCCAACTACAGCTTGTAAACTGGAAGGTCCTTCCCTTGCAGCTGGGTCCAGTCTTGCAGAGCAGTATCCAACTGGTCTGTTTCAGCCTGCATGGGCCTGCGCTAGATCTCCCAGGGCATGTCCTTCCTTTTCCAATACAAAGAGTTTGAAGGTCTTCTGGTAGGCCGGCAGGCCTAGTGCAGAAACACTGGCAATAGCTTTCTTCAGCTTCTGGAAGGACTCTAAGCATCTTCATCAAGGTGGAAGGGAGTTGTCTTCACTGCCTCATACCAGAATTTGCACGAGAGTGGACATCCCTGTCCTATGGATGCTGGGCTTCAGGAATAGGACAGACAGAGCAGGGTCCAAGTATCTAGCTTGTGGTGTTCTCCTCCTCTTGTTTTGCGGGGGGGGGGGGGGCAGTGTCCTGCGCGGTTGCCGGTAAAGTAAGTAAGCGGTGGTCTTGGCTTGTAGGCTCCAGGGTCCTCATATGCGTCGGCCACCATCACAGGAGCAGGCCTTGATCCTACATATCCCGCAGGCAGATTGTTCTCGATGCCTTTTGCAACTAGAAACACCACATCTCTTTGTAGAGTCTTGTACTCAGGCAGAAACATCTTCAGCTGCTTCTTGATGGGTTACAACGGGCCATCCACAAAGACACTGGTCAGCTTACTCCTCCAGGGTCCTTCCCGGGGTGTGCTGTGCAGTGGGCCAGCTGGTGTGCCCCCCGCAGCAGCAAGCAGACTATTTGCCCTGACTTGTCGTATGAGCTCAGCTGCTCGTTCTTCCTCCTATCTTGTCATCCTTGTGCTGTTAGAGCCTGCTCCCACTGTATCTTCTTCTCCCAGTACCATGAGGTTCTCCACTGTAGGGCTGGCTGGGTGTGGTCATCATATATCCCCAGTATCCGCATCCAGAATTGGAAATACAGTGCTGTGTGCCACCATCTTGGTCCCGGAAGTGCAAGTGGTGACCCCGGAAGGGGCGGGCATTAACCCAGAAGGAAGAGGATGTGACATCCTAATGGGAGCAGTAGGCGGGGCTGGAGTAGGAAGTGACATAGAAGGGGCGGCAACTGGCACAAGTGACTTCAGGGGTGTTGCTACACTAGGGGCATAAGCCGTGGGTTGGGCTACAGGAGGCGAGGTATTGTTGTGTACAGTTGTGGGGGCGGGCAATGGCACCAGAGGTTCCGGTATACTAGGCATAGTGGGTGTAATAAGTGGAGCTAAATTGGTAGGCAATGCTAAAGTAGCTAAAACAGGGATGGCCTGTGATGCAGATGGGCCGTCTTTAGGGCGTAATACTCCACAATTACAACACCCCTCTCTCCACCCCTGATTTAACACCTCACACAAATCCATGAGGTCAGCTCTCCGCCATTACAGGGCGGTGGCATCACACTTTCCTTTGTTTCAGAAACTTCTCCTGGGGGATGGTACACATAGGCAGCTGCACCCCCAGGGCCCCACCCTGCTTTATGAATCCGAATAGCTACACTGTACCAGGATTCAGCCATCAACAAACATTCCAAGATCCTTCAATCTACCTTCTTTCTGTATCAACCCTCAGACATTTCCATAATTTTATCTCAAATGCTTTCTGAGGTCTTAAATCACACTTCAACTACTTGCAAATCCTTCAGACTACTTCACTTCTCCAATATTCAGGCTTGAGCCGTCTAAGCCACTTTCATCAAATCCTTCACTTACTTAAAGGGGTTTTGCCACCATGTAATGTTGACGTGGGAACCTCCAAAATGGGTCTTTAATCACTTTGCTTAATATATGTGATTACAAAAAGTGAAAACTCTGAGAGCTACAGCATTTCTCAATCCCCCTTGGTTACCTCAATGCTTTCCCTAGTCACGACCCAGGAGCTGACAGGCCGGGTAGAGAGTGCAGTCTGAGGCTGTCTTGCTGTATTGAGAATCCACTCTTGTACTGTTCATTATTTCACTTAAGTTTTGAGACGCTCCCTTGGATTCCTCACTCCTCACTCGCCCTCACCCTCTCTTCCCTGCAGCTTCATGACTCAGCACAAAAGCAGGATGTATACAAATCATGCTGACAGGAGCTAGGTAAGTGCGTCTTGGCAAATCCCCTTTAAGCCTCTCTGATCCTCTCTGATTCTTCTTATCAACAATGAGACTCAGACCTAACATTCTTAGTTCCCTCTAAAACCAGCAGATGGCACTGTTCACTAACCCAAAATATAACTCGAGGCTAAATTCCTTATCCCCTACAAAGCCAGTAGGTGGCACTGTTCACTAACCTGAAGCAAAACTCAAATACAGCAAAAACAGCTCTATCCTATTTATCATATACAATTTAACTTAATTAACCTTGGAGGCAAGACATATACTATTACAAAACAGTGATAGGGAGTGCTGAGTTTCTAAGTTTGGACTGCAGCCTTTTCCTTTCTCCCCCCTCTTCTCTGTTGAGAAGTGGTATTGCTGCAGACAATTGGTCCTAGACCAATGTTGCCCTTAGTTAGCACGTCACACAATCCCTATCACACACAAAACAAGACACGTATCGAATAGCGAGAAATTGCTGAATGGGGCGCTGTTCCCTTTTCTTCACCAAAAAGGGGCGCTCAACGACTCCAACCGCCAGAAGAGCATTAATTACCTCAACCACAGATTGCGTCTCTGAGAACCTGAATTTGCCTACTCTTCACCAAGTAGACTACTCACTGACTCCACCGCCTAGAGAGTATCGGCTCAGAGGAACCCTACAATCTGTGGGAGCCCCCAGCAAGACCAATCAGCAAATCCCACAATACTCAATACACATAAAACATAAAAACCCCACTGGAAAGCACTATGACAGGTTCGTAATAAAGCAGTGACTGACCATATACCTATCAGTTCCATCCAGAATATCGAGGACCCAGATGTGACCCAACCACAGAGACAAAACTTTCCAGAGTAAGAGAATTTAAAAACTCGTACCTGTACTTGTTTTTGGGAGCGTCCGTCTCCTTTGTGTGTCGGCAGTTTAACCACACCTTTGCCTGCATCGATATCCTTGGATGCTGTGTGTATATATATATATATATATATATATATATATATATATATATACATATATCACTGCTCCTCACACGGGGCTCCAAGTGTTGTAGATGGAACCACAAAAGGGCTCTACTTCTCAGACAAAAGAGTTCTTCTCAGTTCATTACACAAACTCAAGGCTTTAACAGATTGGGGGTGTAAACATCCCTTAAGCAACATGTGACACTGCATCTACTGTCTTAATTGGCTCCTCTTATCTACATGTTAAATGACCCTCCTCTCTCTTTGTTAGAGAGAAGAAAAACATCTGAGGTGAGCAGCCATCTTGGCATATCTGGGTGTGTCTGAACACAGATGCCATCTTGTGAGTGGAATAGACATTATTCATAATACAGTCTATAACAGTTATCCTTTTCAAGCAGATTATATATGCGGCCATTTGCTAACACATTAAAAAGTGTATGGTTATACAGGCAGCTTTTATGTACATTATATATAAAGACATGTGAGGTATTATACTGATTAATACATTAAAATAGAGACAAAGGATCACACATATATAACCTTTGCTCCCATCCACAACAGTCTGACTGGGGGGTTCCTCAGCCCTCACGTACTACTGCCGCGACTGCTGTGGGAAGCTGGGGGGGGGTAGGAGCAGTACCAGCTCCATCAGCAGCAACCTAAGTCTGGAGTCACTGATGAGCAGCTTCCTTCACCCGCCTAGTGAGGAGGGCAGTCACCAGCAGCAGCAGTAGCAGGGCCTGGAGTAGTCCCTGAACCAACAGGTGGTGGCCTACTTAGACAGCACTCTGCCACCCCAGTTAGAAGATCCGCTGGACTACTGGGCAGCCAAACTGGATGTGTGGCCGCAACTTGCCAAGTTTGCAGTGGAGAAGCTGTCCTGCCTGGCCAGTAGTGTGGCATCAGAGCGGGTATTCAGTGCGGCGGAGGCCATCGTTACCCCAAGGAGAACCCGCTTGTCCATGGGAAATGTGGAACGACTGACCTTTGTCAAGATGAATCAAGCGTGGATCGGCCAGGATTTCCACACACCAATGCCTTAGGCGTCAGATTACATCAGCCATGACGCCTCACCAAAACTTTGAGAAATGAGTCTGGATTCAAACTACCTGCCTCAGCCACTATTCTGATGTCACCACCCGTCTGATGCCACACATCTGCTGACAGTTTCTCCATCTGCCACCAACCATCTTTACCAGGGACTGTTATTGCCACCCACCTCCACACTGTGAATGTGCCACTCTATGACCTCATGCTGCTGCTGCTGTTGCTGGTGCCGTGACATCCACACTGTGTCATTGTGCCACTCTCTGAACTCATGCTGCTGCTGCTGTTGTTGCTACTGCGGTCACCTCCACACCCTGTCATTGTGCCTGTCTGTGACCTCATGCTGCTGCTGCCGTCACCTCCACACTGTGTCATTGTGCCACTGTTTTTGCCACCTCCAGATTTTGTGAATGTTCCTCTGTCTGACATCATGCTTCTGATGTGGCTGCTGCCGTGACCTCAACATTCTTTTATTGTTCAACTGTCTGACCTGATGCTGCTGCTGTGGCTGCTGCCGTGACCTCCACACTGTGTCATTGTGGCACTCTGTGGCCTACTCTTGTTTTTGCCACCTCCAGAATGTCAATGTGCCACTGTCTAACCTCATCCTTCTGCTGTGGCTGCTGCCGTGACCTACACACTCTGTCATTGTGCCACTGTCTGACCTCATGCTGCTGCTGTGGCTGCTGCCGTGACCTCCACATTCTGTCATTGTGCCACTGTCTGACCTCATGCTGCTGCTGTGGCTGCTGCCGTGACCTACACACTCTGTCATTGTGCCACTGTCTGACCTCATGCTGCTGCTGTTGCTCCTGCCATGACCTCCACACTGTCATTGTGCCACTCTGTGGCCTACTATTCTGTTTGCCACCTCCAGAATGTCATTGTGCCACTGTCTGACCTCATGCTGCTGCTGTCGTCACCTCCACTCTCTGTCATTGTGCCACTCTGTGGCCTACTCCTGTTTTTGCCACCTCCAGAATGTCATTGTGCCACTGTCTGACCTCATGCTGCTGCTGTCGTCACCTCCACTCTCTGTCATTGTGCCACTCTGTGGCCTACTCCTGTTTTTGCCACCTCCAGAATGTCATTGTGCCACTGTCTGACTTCATGCTGCTGCTGTGGCTGCTGTCGTGACCTACATACTGTGTTATTGTTCCACTCTGTGGCCTACTCCTGTTTTTGCCACCTCCAGAATGTCATTGTGCCACTGTCTGACCTCATACTGCTGCTGTGGCTGCTGCCGTGACCTACACACTGTGTCATTGTGCCACTCTGTGGCCTACTCCTGTTTTTGCCACCTCCAGAATGTCATTGTGCCACTCTCTGACCTCATGCTGCTGTGGCTGCTGTCGTCACCTCCACACTCTGTCACTGTGCCACTCTGTGGCCTACTGATGTTGCCACCTGAGCCCTCAGCTTGTTTTTTTCCAGCTGTCGCTGCCATGACTTTATCAGGCTGCATTCCCGATTCCGTTTTTTGGTCAGTTTTGCCCTCTTAAGTGCCCAGGGAATTTTATAGTGAAGCGATTCTAAGAGCGGCAGCAGTCATATGCGTGTCATACTAAAACACAACATTGTATGAAGACCAAACCAAGCTCCCTCTACATATTTAAGCATGGCACAACGTTCTACAGCACCCTACAGGCTCTGTGCAGCCTGGAAATAGCTGTTTTTTAATGCGATTCGTCCCGAAGTAATTCGGACCAAAACAAATTTTGTCGGAAAATTCGGCGAAGTCGCCGAATCGAATTTTTAAGAAATTCGCCCATCTCTAGTCGGAGGCTACTGCTTCAGGAGTTTGGGGGGCGACTCTCCGGGAAAAACGGTTCAGCACGACAGGCTTCAGCAGGGAGACATGGAAAGAATTTGGTGGAGGGGAGCCGGAGCTTATAGGCCACAGGGATAATACTCCTTAGCACCTCAAAGGGCCCCAGGAAGCGTGGACCTAGTTTGTAACTGGGTATCTTCAGCCGGACGTATTTGGCCGATAGCCACACCTTGTGCCCCGGGGCAAATGTCGGAGCAGGTCTCCTCTTCTTGTCCGCCTGGGCCTTCATGAGAACTGCTGCGCGCTGTAGGGATTGACGAGTCTGCTCCAAAATAGTTGTCATACCCCGAACCGTGGCATCCACCGCGGGGACCTCAGAGGAAGAGGACGAAGGGAGTGGTGGGCAGGGATGTCGTCCATAGACCACAAAGATTGGAGAAGCACCGGAAGATCCTGAGTCCAGCGAATTATAAGAGAACTCGGCCCAAGGTAGTAAGCTGGACCAATCGTCCTGGCGAGCCGAGACAAAATGGCGCAAATAGCTACCCAGGACCTGATTGACTCTCTCCACCTGGCCGTTAGACTGCGGGTGGTATGCCGAGGAGAAATCCAACTTCACACGTAGCCGGGAGCAGAGTGCACGCCAAAACCTCGACACAAACTGGACTCTGCGGTCTGAGATGATGTGTCGTGGCAGGCATGAAGAAGAGGGTGGTGAGGCAGGGGGCAGATGGTAACCCGGACAAGAGGACAAAGTGTGGCATTTTAGAGAATCGATCCGTAACAACCCAAATTACGTTGTTACCGGAGGAGGGAGGAAGGTCGGGGATGAAATCCACCGCCACATAAGTCCACAGTATATAGGGAGTTGGCAAGGGTTGCAGCAGGCCAGACGGGCTGTGGTGAGGTGTCTTGTCACGGGCACAAGTAGTACACGCCTCCACAAATTCCCTCGTATATTTGGCCATACCCGGCCACCAATAGAACCGCGAGATCAACTGATACGACCTCTGGGCTCCAGGATGCCCAGCCCACAGAGAACAATGTCCCCATTTCAGGATTCTCCTCCGGAGAGACGGCCGCACATGCGTCTTGCCTGGAGGAACCCATTGGAGGAGAAACAGATCCGCGTGGACCAAATGTTCAGGAGGTATAATATGTTCAGGCAGAGATTCCTCTCCAATGACATCTGAAGCACGGGAGAGAGCATCGGTCTTGACGTTCTTCTCCGCTGGACAAAAGCGAATCCGGATCCGAAGTCGAATAGTGAGAAGAAAAGAGACCATCGGACTTGACGAGGATTAAGGCGCTGAGCCGATTGAAAGTACTGGAGGTTCTTGTGGTCCGTAAAAATATCAAAGGGATGACTGGCTCCCTCCAGGAGGTGGCGCCATTCCTCCAGGGCCATCTTGATGGCGAATAACTCCCGATCCCCAATAGCTTAATTCTTCTCAGCCGGCGAGAAAGTCTTGGAGAAGAAACCATAGGTGAGCGTCTTTCCCTCGAGACCCTTCTGGGTAAGGACCGCCCCTGCACCCACAGAGGAGGCATCCACCTTCAACGAAAAAGGCCTCTCGGGGTCAGGGTGTGACAAGATGGGTGCAGAGGCAAAGGCCGCCTTTAGTTGAGAGAAAGCTCTTTCAGCCGCTGATGGCCAACACCTCGGATTAGCCTTCTTCTTAGTCAGGGCCACAATGTGAGCAACCAGCGTAGAAAAGTGGGGGATGAACTGCCGATAATAATTGGCGAATACCAGAAAACGTTGTATGGCCCGAAGGCCAACTGGTTGTGGCCACTGCAGGACCACTGACAATTTGGCTTGATCCATTTGCAGGCCCCGGTCAGAGACAATGTATCCGCGGAAGGGCAGGCTGGATTGATGGAATAAGCATTTCTCTAACTTAGCATACAGATGTATACTACGTAGACGTTGCAGAACCTGGCGCACCTGTACCCAATGGGTCCGGAGATCAGGAGAAAAGATATTGTCCAGGTATACGATAATACATGTATACAGTAGGTCCCTGAAGATATCATTGATGAAATTTTGAAAGACCGCTGGGGCGTTACACAGGCCAAAGGGCATCACCAGGTATTCAAAGTGGCCATATCGGGTATTGCAAGCCGTTTTCCACTCATCTCCATTATGAAACCTGATGAGGTTGTACGCCCCTCGCAAGTCCAACTTATAAAAGACCTTGGCTCCTCGGAGTCGATCGAAGAGTTCTGAGATTAACGGTAAAGGGTACCGTTTCTTCACGGTAATCTCGTTAAGACCCCTGTAGTCCATGCATGGGCGGAGAGAACCATCCTTCTTCTCGACGAAGAAAAAACGGCTCCGGCGGATAAAGCCCTTCTGCAAATTTTCTTGGATGTAGGCCATGGCTTGGGTCTCAGGCACGGACAACGGGTAGACCCTGCCCCGGGGAGGACTAGTCCCAGGTTGGAGATCAATGGGACAGTCATAGGGGCCATGCGGTGGAAGAGACTCAGCCTGCTTCTCAGAGAAGACATCCTCGAAGTCCTGGTACTCCGTGGGCAGACCTGGCAGAGAACTGAAGAACGGCCGAGGAGAAGCGGGGCGCACCGGGCGTGGTGCCGCCAGACAGTGATTCTGGCATTCTGGTCCCCAACGCAAAACTTCACCAGTCTTGCAGTTGAGCACAGGAGCATGGTGCTGCAGCCACAGAAGCCCCAACATGATCACCGAGGAAGATCGAGGTAGTACATAAAACGCGATCTTCTCTTTGTGCAAAGCCCCCACGTGGAGGGATACCGGCTTGGTCATGTACCGGATGGTGTCACTAAGGAGCTCCCCACTGACAGAGGATATCAACAAGGGCTTCTCCAGGCAAACCACAGGTAGATGATACTGGGACACCAGGGCGGTACGGATGAAATTTCCGGCGGAACCGGAGTCCAGGAAGGCAGGAACCTGGAATATGGATCCAGAGTCAGTCATGATCTCCACTGGCATTGACAGACGAGGAGAGAAAGAATTCCCACCTAGGGATACCTCTCCTACATGTCCTAGGTGCGGCCATTTCCTGGATGCTGGGGACGTAGCGGACAGCCACTACAAAAATGGTCCGGGCTGGCGCAGTACAGGCACAACTTTTCGGCACTATGACGGAACAACTCCTGCTCCGATATATGGACTCGGTCCACCTGCATGGGTTCTTCACCAGATGGCAAAGGAAGCGGCAGCAGAGGCCTCTGAAACACAGGAGCCAGGTGAGGCAATTGACGGGACTGATCTAGGTCGAGTTCTTGGTGGAGCTCCTCCTGTCTCTTGGTGAAGCGGACATCAATGTGGGTTGCTAGGTGGATCAGTTCGCTTAAGGAGGATGGGAGATCCCTGGCCACCAGTGCATCCTTGACCCTGCCGGAGAGGCCCTTCTTAAAGGTGGAGTACAGGGTAACGTCATTCCAGGACAACTCCGACGTTAGAGTATGAAACTGTACTGCGTAGTCCCCCACTGAGGAATCGCCCTGGCGAAGATTCAGAAGCACTGTCTCCGCAGATGAGGCTCGGGCTGGCTCCTCGGAGACACTGCGGAACTCTTTGATGAAGGTCTGCAGGTCCATCGTCACCGGGTCGTTCCTGTCCCAAAGAGCTGTAGCCCAGGCCAAGGCCTTTCCGGAGAGCAAGCTGACCACGAACGCCACCTTCGAACGCTCCATAGGAAATTGGTCCGCCATCAACTCAACGTGCATGAAGCACTGGGTACTAAAACCCCTGCAGAGTTTGGGGTCCTCGTCGAACTTGGATGGCAATGGCCGTCTGAGTTTGGAACCCACAGTCACTGGCGGGACAGCAGGTGGAGGCAAGGCAATGGGTGGAGATTGTGACTGCTGCTGGTTGGCCAGGAGCTGCTGTGTAACATGGCGGTCAGCTGGTTCAGTTGTTGTGCTTGTTGCGCAATCTGTTGTGACTGCTGGGCAACAATAGCTGCGAGATCCGTATCGGTGGGCAGCGGCACCTTGGCGGGATCCATGGCCGGATCTTGCTGTAACGACACAGGTAGTGGATCCTCTGGACCACCGCAAGCGGTGGTAGCGGCCATGCCAGGGAGCAGGGTCTAAGTAGGTCCTGGTTTTCACCAGAGCCCGCCGCAAGGCAGGATGGGCTTGCTGCGGCAGGAGTCCTACTAGGTTGCTACCCCTGGCGGGACTAGCTTGCAGTGGCAGCCAAGGCGCAGCGAGGTACCGAATTGTAAGGCAAACTCATAGTCAAGGTCAGGGCAGGCGGCGTAGATTCGTGGTCAGGAACGTAGCAAGAGGTCAGGAAACACGGACTAGACAGGAACGCACTTGGAACGCTTTCTCGACAGGCTAGTGGCAATGAAGATCCAGCGAGGACATTCCGGAAGTGGACACCTTATATAGTGTCAGCGAACGGCAATGAATCAATTGCCGGCGTGCTGGCCCTTTAAATTAAGAGAGCCGGCGCGCGCGCGCGCCCGAAGGAGCGGGGACGCGCGCACCGACCGGCAGTGAAGCCGCGGGGAAGCAAGAGTGCGGTCGGGTAAGTTATGCTGCCTAGGAGGACGAGTGCGACAAAGGCCCGGCATGCGGACCGCGGCTTCACCCGTCCCAGAACCCCGGGTGACGGCAGGGACCCGAGTGCGCCCGCAGCCCGACCGGTCGGGCTGCGGGGCCACTCATAACCATTTATATAATTGGATATTGTACTATACTTTCTTTTTTTTGGGGCGATGACTGATAAGGTCTGTGACATATAGTAAGTATCTGAAATTGTTCAGGCCAATAAATATCATATCCCTAAGAATCAACATTATGATCACCAATATTAATTGGCTTAAAATATTATTTAACAAATTTCAGTGGCTGAACTGTCACATTGGACAAATTGCAGCCAAACAATGTCATTGTGCTACAGTAAGTGTCAGGGGAGGCCAGTCATTGGAGCCATTGGGACAGCTAAGAATCTAAGCATTTATCTGTATATAAGCATTTTGTTTTTGAAAAATAAAGTCCAGGCAAGATTGATACACTGTGTTAATCCTGGTACAGGACCTGAGGGGACGTATAATTCAGGGAATCACAGAATACCAAAGAAAGAATCCCTGCATCATTCAGGCTGATCCACAGGGGAATAGGGGAAACCCCAGTGAGCCCCTGAACATGGTAGACCTGGAGTTGTTTTTTAACTGCATATACAGTAGATGGCATCATGAGGAAAGAAGATTATGTGGCAATACTGAAGCACCATCTTAAGACATCAGCCAAAGATAAAGTTTGGGCGGAAATGGGTTTCCAAATGGACAATAACCTGAAGCATACTGCCAAACTGGTTACAAAGTGGCTTTAGGATAAAGTCAATGTTTTGGAGTGGCCATCACAAAGCCCTGACCTCAATCCTATTAAAAATTTATGGGCAAAGCTGAAAAGTTAGGTGAGAGCAAGGCGACCTACAAACATGACTCAGTTACACCAGTTCTGTCAGGAGGAATAGGCCAAAATTCCTACCAACTATTGTGAGAAGCTTGTGGAAGGATACCCAAACGTTTGACTCAAGTCATGCAGTTTAAGGGCAATGCTACTAAATACTAATGAAATGTATGTAAACTTTTGACTTTGCAGAAAGTAATTCAAAATGCCTTAAAAATTCTCTCTCTCTCATTATTCTGGCATTTGGCAATATAAATAATTTTGGTAAACCTAATTGACCTAAGTGTACAGTATATGTAAACTTCTGGTTTCAACGGTATTTTGTGAAGTGCACTAGTCCTTCCTGCAGCAAAACAACCCCACAACATGATGCTGCCACACCCATGTTTCACAGGTGGGATGGTGTTCTTAGGCTTCCAAGCTTCTCTCTTTTTCCTCCTAAGGTAACGATGCTCATTATGGCCAAACAGTTCAAATTTAGTTTTGTCAGACCACAGGACATGTCTCCAAAAATATAGGTCTTTGTTCCTGTGTGCATTTGCAAAAATTAATCTGGCTTTTATAGGTTACTTTTGGAGTAATGGCTTCTTCCTGGCACAGTGGCCTTTCAGTCCATGTTGATACAGTACTCGTTTGTGGACAATGACACAATCTTACCAGCTTCCGCTGGCATCTTCACTAAGGGCGACATGTAAGAACATTGGTGCTGACAGGACAGTTCTATATAGTTTTAAGGCAATGTAGAATGCACCAGAATGTATGAACCTGTTCTCCTACAGGTCATACATACAGACGCAGTCTAGTGCCAATATGACAAGTCTAGCTCAGGCACCACCTTTAACGTGGTCTGGCTGTTCAAACTGTTCTGCGCCTAGATTTGGTGTCAAAAAATCATAAATGTGTCTACTTCTAAGAATATGGTGCGACACTCCCCCAGAATACTCCTAATCATTGGCTCATTAAAAACCGTCTTTGGTGCATTACAAAGGCACCTATCGTGCCAAAGTTTGGAATGCATCTGTTCATACATTCTTTTTGGCACAGCCCAATTCATAAATGTTGCCCTAGGTCTTGCTTTTGGTTGGTATGCACATGTCGGACCAAAGCATGTTCATCTCTGAGACACAGGACCCGTCTCCTTCCTGAACGGTATGATGGCTGGACATTCCCATCTCATTTGTACTTGTGTACAGATGAACGAGACACTTTCAGGTATCTGGAAATTAAACCCAAAGTTGAACCAGACTTGTGCAAGTCCACAATTCTCTTCCTGATATCTTGGCTGATGTCTTTAGACTTTTCCATGATGTTATACATAGAAACAGGGTGTTTCTGGTGTGCATGAAAAATTACATCCACAGTTCTGTCTCTAACTCAGATGTTGCCAATAAACCATAAATCAGAAGCTTCCGAAGACATGACATCATCATATAGACTGTCCCAAATTGTTTAACCCCTTAACGACCGCGCACCGTCTTTTGCGGCGCCCGGTGCCGCAGCTGCGCTGGGATCGGGGCTGAACTACACAGTCCCGATCCCAGAGCATGTCCTGCAGGCATCGGGGAGCGGAGGAAACCTCCGCAACCCGATGCTTTAACCCTTTGATTGCGGCGGTGCGTTACCGCAGCGCAATCAAAGGGATCCCCTGCTCTGTCGGGTGATCGGAACACCCGGTGACCCGACAGAGCCCGGGGAACGGCTGCACAGTCAGCTCTGGGGACCTAGCGTGGCCCCAGAGTTGTCTGTGTATGAAGCCAGTGATTAGGACGCACTGTGTGCTGTCCTAATCACTGCCTGTGTCAGACTGACACAGATTAGCATGTATTAGCATATATGAATATGCTAATACATTACTAAGTGTAAAAAAAAAAAAATGTTAAACAGTTCTCCCTTCATGGGAGTCAAAAAAAAGTACAAAAAAACATAAAAAGTGTAAAAAAAAAGAATAAAAAAAATAAATAATAAAATAAAAAAAAATATTTAATAAAAAATAATTGTACATAAATTACACGCACAAAAAACACCTACACATATTTGGTATCCACACGACCGTAATAACCTGTAGAATTAATCTAACAAGTTATTAAGTGTGAAATGTTAATGGTGTAAAAAAAAAAATGAAAAAAACAAAAAAAAAATTTTGGAAAAAAATAAAAAAAAATACTGCAATTATTTATAAGTGTACTTAAACTATTCCCTTATAAAGTAAAACTTGTCTTGAATTAAACGAGGCCTCATCCAACTGCGTCATTGAAAAAATAAAAAAGTTACAACTGTTTAAATGCAAGGAGGCCAAAACTAAAAAAATGTTCTGGTCATTAACTACTTTCAGGCGTTCGGCTTAAGGGGTTAAAGGTATTGTATTCCTGGTGTATGTAAACTTTAACTTTGCAGAATAGAAATGCCTTAAAAAAATATTTCTCTCATTATTCTGGCATTTGGCAAATATAAATAATTTTAGTAATCCTAATTGACCTAAAAAAGGTAAGGTTTATTCTGATTTCATGTCAAATAGTGATAAAAACATGCAAATATGTCCTTTTATATAGTGTATGTAAACTTCTGGTTTCAACTACACATCCTTGGAAGAGGCAGAAAAGAAGAAAAATAGAGGCAAAAAGCAAGAGGCAGATTATAGGAGGCATGTACAGTAATTTACAGTAGCAGTAGGGTGGGCCCCTAAAATAAACTCTAACAGTGGGCCTAGAAACTGCTAAATAGGTGTGCCCCTAGAATCAACTCCACCTATGGGCCCTAGGCACCCCAGTCCGACACTGTTTAGACTATTATCCCAGACAGCATTTTGCAGAATAATGCCACAGTAGGCTACATTTAATGGGGGAGTGTATTAATCCACTGGTTTTCTGGAATGCAAAATTTACAATTTTTTGCACCGTAAATAATGATTTTAATAAAAATACTCAATTTTGTCCCTTCAAACTGCAGCATAGCATCCAAGTGCCAAGCCCAGGATTACTGCTGGCAGATCTACATTTACAGTATCTCACAAAAGTGAATACACCCTTCACATTTTTGTAAATTTTGCATTATGTCTTTTCATGGGACAACAATGAAGATATGGCACTTTGATACAATGTAAAGTAGTCACTGTACAGCTTGAATAACAGTGTAGAATTGGTGTGCCCAAATATTGACACTTTGGGCACAATTTGTCCATTGGTACTTAGAGGTTTACTCACTTTTGTTTCCAGCAGTTTAGACATTGATGGGTGTGTGTTAAAGGAGTTGTTCCCCCCTTTCCAGATTTAGAGAATGTGAATAAATACCGCCATTTCCCGGTTCGACTGACCATTTGCAAAGCCCTTGTTTTGTACAGCCCTGTCAGTCTGTGTTTCAGATGCTAATTAGATATATTAGTTTCCCAAAACTACAAAAAGGACTTCTTTTCTGACCCCCCAAAACAAAAGCCCAAATTTACTTCTGTTTTTTTTACAAAAATCAAGCTTTTTACGCTGAGCAGCACGGGCCCTGCTGGGACCGTGTGATGAAGCACTCATGTTATTCTTGAACAAGCAGCGGGGGAGAATTGTTTAAGGTCATTTTCTGGGGGAAAAGAAATGCCAGGGGGTCAAAATTCACTTGTATCCCCTTGGGGAAAACAAGGAACAAAGAAGACCTGAGCACCCCTAACCCTCTTGCCATTTGACCAAAGATAACCTTGCCCTCCCCTTGCGTTACCAAAAGACACGAGCCCCTGGTTTGGGAAAATTTGGCCCAGCAGCCATTTTATTAACGATAACAAACATAAAAAGTCATCAAAAGCAATGATATCTTACCCCAAACCCCCAAACCCACAACCAAAGGGGCTGAGGTCCTTTGGGAGCCAAGATGCAAAGCCCTACCGGGGCCTGGCAACCACACCCTTTTTTCACGTTTTCCCCCAGCGTCAAACCCCCGGCTTCGGGGGCACCCAAGCCACTCGAGGGCTTTTTTCCTCCAAAACCCTGCCCCCAACCCGACCCTGGGACCCAAAAACCTTCCCCCGCCTTCCATCACCAATTTTGGACCCAAAGCAGAGCCTACCCCCCCAAAACTCTTTCCCGACTCCAAGCCCCCCAACCGCCACGCCCGCACATTCCTGAAAAAAATTGCCATTCCCACACCCGCTAAAAGGTCCTTCGCGCCCTCAAACCGTCCCAAAACCCCCCCCCCCCCTAAAACTTAGGGCGGGGGGTGGGACTGCTTCTCTGCTTCCCCCCGCGAAAGTGACCCTTTCCACCCCGAGTGCCGTTTATAATTTGGGCCCCTCCCGCCCCGCGCCTAACTCCCCCCCCACTTTCCCTCATGTGGGCGTCCGGGTCATGAGGCCTCCCCTTAAAGGGGTGCCCCCCCATGTCCGGCCCCGAGTTTGACCCGGCAGCGCCTAACCCTGTCCACTTGACCAAAGATAACCTTGCCTCTCCCCTTCTTTTCCCAAAAAAGACACAAGCCCTTGGGCTTGGATAAATTTGGCCACAAAACCCATTTTAATTAACAATAACAAACAAAAAACAGCCCATCAAAAGCAATGATATCTCAGACCATACCCCGAACCCAGCAACCAATTGGGGCTGGGCCGGACCCAAAGATGAAAAGCCCCTCCCGGGGCCGGGCAACCATCCACCTTTTTCATTTTCTTGCCCCCGCCTCAAACCCCCGTCTTCGGGGCACCCAACCAACTCAGACGGTATTTCCTCCTAACCTGCTCCCAAGGGCCCGATCCCTGGGGAGCCCAACCTTCGCCAGCCGTTCCATCCCCAAATTTTGGAGCCAAGCAGACCCGACTCCCCCCAACTACTTTCACCGACTCCAAACCCCAACCCGCCACGTAGCGACTGACCCCTCATGATCGCGAAGCCCCCCCAGCCCCAAAGCTCTTTTAAAGCCTTCCCTAATCCTAAAGACCACAAGTCCATGCCAACTGCATTTAAATGAACACCATCCTTCCGCCAGAAATCCCCGTCCCCCTAATTCAAGCCCCTAAGCCTTTAAAAAACCCCCCCCTTTCCGGGCCCACAAAACGCCCCCCCCGCCTGTTCACTTTTATCCCTCCCCTTTTTCAATAACCACAAACCCCGTTTTCCCCCAGGACAATCTACGCACAATATCCAAAAAAAAAAATCACCATTCCCGGTAAAAAGCCCACAAACTGAGGAATCAAGCGCATACCCAAATTAAAACTCTCTAAGGGGCCCAAACCCGAGATGTTGCCCCCGACAGCAACACAACAAGGTCTGGTGGCCTACCCCAGGCGAACTGTTGAAAATCCAAGACCTGTCCCATTGAGGCCCTCTCTTGCCGATCCCCAAACCACTGCCAACTCTTCCGGAATCCCCTTTGTCGCCCCTCCGCGGGCCCCTCTTTCCCCTCCCCAAAGAAAAAAAGAGGTCCTAAACCCAGGCAACCCGGGCCCCTAAATAAAGAATAAACAAAGCACCACCATAGGGCCGGGGCAAACCGACCCCAACAGCCACCCTAGAGGAAACCCGAGCAGAAAAAGAAGAAGGGGTAACCACCAGCTCAACCCACCTAACTTAACCATAGCCCCTTCCCCCCCCCTTTGCTACACCCCCTTTGGCCCAAGTGCGGTCGAATGTATCTTTTTAACGCCCCCACCCCCTCTCCCTTTTTTTTTTAACCAGTTCGGCGCCAAACCCCATCCTGCGCCCCGTTGCACCCCCTATTCAAACAGGGGGGAGCAAACAGATGGACCAAACCAAAAACCCCCCAACAAGGGCAAAAAAACCTTTGTGAATTGAAAAAAAGACAGAAAGGCCTTTTTCATGAATAGCAGGGGGCCAGGCTCCCCAACCGAAACCCTCCTTTTCCCCCCAAAAAACAACGAACTAGCACATTTCCCCCCCACAACCTCTCCCAACTTCAAAATTTTACCCCTACCCAACTGGTCCTCTTTGCCCTTCAAAGCCGCACAACCAAACCCCCCCCCGCGCGGAACATCTCCGACCTCAAGCCCCCCCCCACCTTTTTGCTGGGAAAACCAATTCCCCCCCTTAAGGCCCCAAAAAAGGCTACGAGAAAGCCAAGCGGAATAACACTGCTTAAAAATCCGAGTGCATACTTCCCTTAAAACCTCCTAACTCTCCAACATGAAAAAAAAACCCGGGCGCCACAATAAAACCGAGCCCCCCCTTAAACCTTTTTAAGGTTTGAACACCCAAAAGCCTTGGTCAGTCAACCATCCCCCCTTCCCTTAAAACCAAAACCCAATCCCGTTAAAGCGCGAAACCCGGGGCAGACCAACCCTTTTCGCACTGCCCCAAAAAAACAAACAAAGCTGCCACCCTACCTCCGTTTGTTTTGGGCCCCCCGACACCCAAATGCTCCCATAATGCCCATCCCGGGTAATGCCCCCCAAGGGCCCTTTAGCTGGAGGACCTTTTAAACTTGGGGGGTATAAAACCAAGCCCCCACATCCTCTCGGGGCATTCGACCCCTTTTCCTCGCCCCCGGAGCCAGCTCCCGAAATCGTTCCCACTGCGAACGAGACAAGGCGTCGCAAGTCTTTTTTTAATACCAGGAACGTGCCGCGCCACCACCCCCGCGTTCAAACCCCCAAACACGTAGCACAAAAAAAACGCAACAACCCGAGCACTGGGGTGAAAAGGCCCACAAAGAGTTAATGGGCCCGAACCACCCCCCCTATTTTCCAATTAAACGCACCTTTTTTTTCACGAAGTGTCCACCCCATACTCGACTGCCAAGACAAAGGGGAAAAAATTTAATAAAAAAAATTCCTAGCAACCTCCCCCAAACCCCCAAACCGCAGGGCCCAAACCCCCCGCACCACCCCCCCCCGGCATAAGCCCGAACCCCCCCAAAAACCCCCCCCCCCGATCTGTAAAACCCCATGTCGCATTGCTCACCCCCCCTTTTCCAAAATAAAAGATCGCCATTGTACTCTACCCAATGGAATCCCCGACCCCAAAACCCTTTTCATTCCCCGGGGATACCTAATAAATGATGCGGGGCCTTTACCACGCCGCGCCTCGCCATCCTCGCGAAAAAAACCCCCCCCATTGCATTATTCTGCAAGCAAAGTTCAGCTTGCCCATAAAATTTGGGGATCCCTAAGGACACCTTCTTACGCCAACAAAACCTCAAACCCCCCTCCTCATGTCCCTTAACTTTTACCTTCGGGAAGAGCATTCCCGTCAAACCGAATCAATGCTAATCCCTAAAAATTAATGGTTGTCGTCGGCCCTTCTGTCTTGTCCGCGCCAAAGGGGCCCCGAAATGACCGCCACCCCCTGCATTGATGCAACGCGACCCCATACGTCTATCCGCTGGGCCAAGCATAAAAAAACATCCAAAAAATGGATGACCGTGGGAAGCCAATACGTCCCAACCACCCCTTTCCCGGAACAACTGAATGCCTCGAAGAGAAAAAAGGAGATCGAGACCCCCGTAGGCAACGGTCGACATAAAACCCCCCCAAATTACAGCCCAAGCTCCCTCTCTGGTGAACCCGGGGGAGCAACTGAAACCTGATTTATATCGGTTTTTTCCCTAAGCGCGCCCTTTCCAAAGCCTTACCCCCCAGGCCCCATCAAACGATTTAAAACGGAACAAATTTGGGGAATACCACGTTCACCGACCTGCCCTTTGGAAAGAAGGTGGGAAATCAGCCGAAATTTATTCGGTCCCTTTTTGGGCATCCCCAAAGGGGAACTACCAATCTGGAATGGGAGGGTCCTAAGCGGGGCCGCCATTCACCCAATCACTTCCCTTTTTAATTTCTTAATACCACCTCCGGAGGGGTGAGGGGATTTTTAAAATTCCTTACAAAAAAGGAACCCATCCCCCGGGGCGGGGAATTTTTAAAGCCCCACCCCAAACCCTTTCCCGGTAAAGGGCCCCCCCTCCCCGTCCGGGGGACCTATTTTGGGGAAGGGTTTTTATCGCACTAAACCCCCGGAGCACCCCCCTTTCTTTTTTCCTGGGCCCCCCACCCGTTCCCTTTCGCAAACATCCGAAGCCCCCTGGGGGCGGCGCTGCACACCGAGCACGTAGCGGAACCCACAGCCCGTCCCAAACGCCCCTATTTCATTAAAAATGCCAGCAGACCCCGATTTTTGGCTTCCCCTTGGGGAGCCCCCCCCAAAGAACCCGGCACCCCCCTGCTGGGTGGATTTCCAGGTTCCCCCCCGAAAGGGCTACTATACCGCATAGGGGGCCCTCACTCTCAACCATAGCCTAGTCTTTTTGATCCCACCTAATAGAGGCCGCACCGCTTTCCGTTGACGAAATTGTTCGTATACCCCGCCTGCTTTCCCCCCCTACACCCTTTGTGCCTCGCTTTGAATCCCGATAGCAAAAAAGAGCCCAAAAATTTTTGCGCTTTTTCTCCAAGACCTCGCCAAAATGGCAAACGCCTGCATCCAATTCGGAATTCTGCGGGAAACACCGACACCTCCGTTTTTCCTTTCCCTTTTTTACTCCGTCCCCTTTTTTTTCGGTAGATTAACTTCTCCCGAGGTAAGAGAGAGAAAAAAAAACTCGAGTACTCGTCCCCTTTCCCTTCACCCCCTTCTTTAGGTGGCGCCCAATGGGCCCCAAAAACACACTAGATTCCCCCTAGCTCTACATCCAACCGAACCCGTCCACCTGTCCTCTCCCTGCCTGACAAAAGTGACTCCGGGATTCCCCCCCCCTAACCCATCCATTTAAATCCCCACACCCAATGGGAGGCAAAAACCCCCAAACCCCAAGCCTAAAACGACGAACCCCACGCCGAAACGGGTACCGGCCCCCCGGGGCCCCCCTGGAAGCGTGCTAACACCCCCCCAAACCAGTGCTAATTCCTGCCAATCCGCGGCACCCCCCCACCCATCGACACCCTCCCCCCCCCGCCCCTGCGACCCGACCTGACGAACAAAAAAGCCATGGGGGCCAAACCACCAGGCTGCACGGGAAGCGTGATCCCCCCACCCCCGCTCCCGATCCCTGCAGACTGTACGTCCTGTTGGCGAATCCCCGACCGGGTTTTCACCCATCTTTGAACCGAAAAAAACTCCCAACGACCCCCTGACCGACATCCTGTAGAGGGCCCCCGTGGGCCCCCCCCAGCAGGCCCGCTACCAGGTCCCCCCATGAATCCCCCACGCCCGGGGTTGACCACGTGGCCCCCCTCTGCCGTCTCTCTCCGGGCCTGCACCCTGGGGGGGCCCCCCTGACCGGAGCATCCCAAAGAGCCCGCCGCGCCGCCACGTCCTCTGCCGCCAGGGAAAACCCCCCCGCACACCCAAGCTGGACGAAGCCTGCTGTGTTCCCCGGGCCCGTCCGCCTATGGATTCCTCCCCGAACAACGGCGCGAGAACGCCCAAAACCCCACCGTCCCCCTGGGGGTCCCCAAGGGGCTCCCCGGGTGCCCGGGCCCGGGGGGCGCCCCAGGGGTAAGCCCCTCCCAGGGGGGTTTTCGCCTGGTAAATAGCACAGGTCCCAAAGGGGTTGCAGGTACCGTGGAAGCCCCCGGCCACCGCGACAGTTGGTAGGGACCCGCGCCCCCCCTTTCACCCCGCCCCCCCGCACCTTGCCCCCCCACTGAGGACCCGCGCTCCCCCCCCCCGCGCCCTTAGCCCTTTCCCGCAGTGCCTCCCCGTCCCCATTACAATTTTAAAATCGCTGCTCACAAAAGCCAGGGACTGCTTCTCGCTTCTCCCCCCCGCAAGTGTCCCGGCGGCGCGATGCCGTTATTTAAATTGGCGCCCCCACCCCCGCGCCAACTCCCCCCCCCTCACGTTCTCCTCACTGTCGGGGCCGGGTCATGAGGGGCCTCCCCTTAAAGGGCTGCGCCCCCCCTTTCCGGCCCCGAGCTATAAATTTGAAAATGTCTTTATTTTTTTTCCCCCACAATTTTTAAAGCATTCTTTTTAGAGAGAAACCCCTTTAAGTTTTTTTGAAGGGTGAACCAAATTTAAGTGTTATACAAGCGTACACTGTATTTTACTTGTTTCATAGTGTTTTCAGGTTTTTCCCAAAAAAAGATTAAATACAATTTTACAAAAATGTGGGGGGTGACTACTTTTTAGATACGGGGAAATGTATGTAAAAAAAAAAAATCCAAATAATCCAATACGTGTGTGCATAACCCAACAATGACACTCCATAGGAGACTTTTTGATTGCGCCACCGTTGTTGTCTTTTTGGATTGGAAACATTGTAAACGTATAATCAATGCATGGGGAAACTTTTCCATAGAAAGGTAAAGTCACATGAGAGGTTGAATAAGAAAGGAAAACAATAAGAAACAAATCAACATAATCAATATTGCCACAACTACAAAAGTCAGATCTATTGCATTATAAAATTTCATGTCCCACACAGTGAACTACATAAAAAATGAAATAAAAAAAAATACCAAAAATCAAATTAACGATAAACACATCGGCAATAATTCCACAGTTGTACTGGATTGTGCTGTGGAAATGCAAAATAAAAAATAATCAACTGCAGATTTTGCTTTTTTTTTTAGATGACCATATTTCACATTAAAATGAACATCAACATCTCTGCAAAACAACCCTACCAAAATCTACGTGATCTTAAGTAGATTGTCGCTGTGGATAAACCTGTAGTAAAAATAATGCACAGCATTTTAATGCAGCATTAAAGAAACCTAACAATTTTTTTCTAAAAACCTCATAAGGCGGTGCCAAGAATAAATTGGGAAACCCTGATAAAAAACCTTTTTTCTGTTGGTCTTCGGGGTTTTGACCGGGGCTGTTTCGCTCATATGCTTGCCCCAACAAAATGGTGGAGGGGGGGGACACGGGTGTTGATGTTTTGTATTCTGTTGCTGATTTATATTAAATAAAAGGGGGAACCTAATGAGTTAAAAATATGTTTCCTCAATGCACACATTATTTTTTTTCACTATTTTTTTTTCAACAGATTAAAAAGAATAATCCAATTAAATTAATCCATTTCAACATTACAATCCTATTTTATAAATCAAACACCATGTAGATAATCCCTGCCTAACCCACCCGTGGTATGTGGGAAAGACATTTAAGGGCAAAAGAAATGAAGTAAAAAAAAAGTGTTATGTTAAAAATATACAACAAATTTTGTATGATATAGTATATTAAAAAAACACAGGTACTTAAAAAAGATATTATACCTTCCCCTTTAAATATAAATTTCCTTACAAAGGGGGTTTCAGTTTTTTCACAGAAAAATACACTGTTGTCAGCAACTTTGATTCATTATACTAGGTACATACAGGTAAGAAAGGTGAATTGGGGTAATTATTGAACTGTGAATCCTATTGTGACTGTGTGTGTGTGGAACTGATATACCCTTTGCATGACTTTTGGATATGGGATGGTCTCTCACTCTATTTACTACCACCAAAATCTATAGTAAAAATACGGGAAAAAAAAGTGCAATCATTTTTTTTTGGTGTCAAAAGGGGCCCCAATTTATTAAACCATGGCAGTCAATTAGGCTGTTCACAAAAGGGTTTTTTCGCCGCGTATTTGCCCGACGATTTACGATCTCAATCCGTCGCAAAAAACCGTCCGAAATAAATCACAGCCTATTTTCTATTGATTTCAATAGAAAATACGGCTCGTCGTTCACACGACGCGTAGTTCCGTTCCGGATTGCCGCCGCGGATTGACGACGGCAATCCGGACGGAAAAACAATTCACATGTCAATTATTTCCGGACGGATTCACCACCTACAATGATTGTAGATGGTGAATCCGTCGGGAAATCAGTTACAAATACGTGCCACACTTAGTGGCACTTATTTGCAACTGATTTTCAACTGATTTCAGAACGTATTTACATCGGAAATCCGTTGTAAATACGTTCTGAAATAAGCCGTGTGAACGAGGCCTTACAGAACAAGCCAGGTGAAGTGCTATTCAAAAATACTGAAAGGTCCCCAGCTCTGTGACATACAGCCCCCAGGGTAAAAACAGCTATAATGGGGTGACACACTCTGGCTTGCCATTTTGTCAAAGCCAGTAAACTTAACCAATGGCCCTACTGAAACCCCACAGTCCTGTGCTTAACCTGCATAACTTGGCAGAAGGTGGGTTCTAAATCCATTCGGGAATGCCCCCGGATCGACCAGAAACAATCCCTCGGAATTCCCCCGGACTGCCTAGAATCACCCTCAGACCACTCAAGAATGCCACATGTATCCCTAATTTAGAGCAGAGTTTTCACAAGCACTGCCCTCTTTTTTTGTTCATTTCATAGGCCACTAGAAAGCGTTTCATGAGCCACAAACAGCTGATGGTCAAAATCTTGCTTAGGCCTACTCCATTAGTTAAAATTAGACCACCATAACTTGGCCTGCAACTTCCACCTGACTTCTCAAATGAAACGTAGAAACTGTGACAGCTTGTAAAATATGCCATGAAATACTTTCTTACATAGAAAGTAGACTCACACATATTTTGGTTTTTGACCACTTACTTCAATGTCATAAACTTATAAACCAAAAACTAGATGCCCATGTCAAAAACCATGAAAAATAGGGCGAAGCAGCTGAACCTTAGCTCACAAAGAGCCATCCTGTAGCACTCAGTAGAGGGAAAAAACCCTTGTGAAGGACACTCATAGTGAACCATGGTTGAACGATTATTCTTTCCTTGTGATTAGAACAAAAGTGCCAAAATTTAACTTATCAATGTCATAATAAAACTGTACATTATTCCCGATATAGGGAGGCAATATCAAACAAACCAAAGATACAGTATTATAGAGAATGAATTATTACTAAGTCTGGGGTCAGATGGGATATTATTACTTAGTTCTGCAAGGGGGGGCAATATAACAGAGCAGGAGCCAGTAGGGGGAGAAAACAGGGCCACTGTTGGCAGCTGATGCACTACGAATGGGGAGTTGTGTAAAGGTGGGCAGGGTATTGAAAAGGTGAGGAGTCTAAGGCTATGTCTACACAGCACAGAAATACTGTCGGATTTTCAGCGGGTTTAGTATTTTGCAACCGTTGAACATGCGACGGTACTCTGCTGCATAGTTAGCAATAAAAACCTGTGCTGTAGTCTCTACAACACGGGTTTTTTAATGTTGCATTAAAAATCCGGTAAAATTTTCAACACGTATGTTCCGTCAGATTCTGCTCGTGTTTGCTGTCGGCCCCATACATTGAATGTATGGGGCCGACAGCAAATCCGGAAATCGACTGCGGCTTTTGCGCAAATTTGCGCCAAAAGCTGCATTTCAACAATGACAAAATTTCTGATGGTATTTTGTCATATGCTGTGCAGACCTAGCCTAAGATGTTTGTGTGGCAAATTCTGTAGAAATGAGTTGTGGCAGGAAGAAATCGTCATAGTGGTCTGGACTGGATGGAAAAGAAAAGGGAAAGTCAACAACTCCAATCAGAGAAAAGTCCCCTATGAATCACTGGATGTAATTTTTTATTTTGCCTGTGTGTTGGATGTGGTCACTGTATGGCAGTATTATAGGTTCATTGACATGTGGTGGCAACCTAAACTGCTATCCCCTCCCAAAGTCATGTCCCTCTTTGCTTAGTGCTTCGGGGTATTCTTTGTTGTGTTTATGTTTGTAGAAGACAACATTCTGAGATACTGCTGAAAAATACCAACATGTAGCATTATATTTTGTTACCGTATTGCGATTTCTGTGTGGTTAGCTATATGGAATTGGGGAATTCTACACATTTGTGCCATGGCTGCTACAGGAATTCTGGACGAGGCTAGTGTGGAAAGCCCCATGGACAGAGGATATTAATTACAAGGAGATGGTATGATTGCACAAGTTACTCCAACCATATATGAAGGAACAACTGTAGATAAATAAGGGCTGATGGTGGTACCAGTTCTAGAATTATTTCTGCCAACTTCCGTCATGTGTGCCATACTGTGTAACTGTTTTATTGTGTCATTCTCAGTTCCACCGACCTCTCTACCATAAACCCCTGTTTGTTCAGCACACGGCTCAGTGTAAACTGCTACCAAGCAAGAGAGACAACCATTTGCCAACAGAGAAAGAGAGGCTGTACTGCATCAAAATGACAGGCTTCAGGATAGAATCCAACTGACTCCATCGTAAATCAACCGGGTCTGTCAGACACCTTTGGTATCTATCTTTTGAAAGATCTGGCACCCATATGTGTTTACACTGTATGTGTGTATATACATGCGTAGAGTATGTGTTTGGTGTGCATGTATGTAATTTTGGATAGGTGTCATAAAAACCAGTCACATGGCTTATCCAACTATTGTATTTTCTTTTCTATTGTGATTTATGCAAAAATGAGTGACAACATATTAGCATCTGAATAAGCATTAAAGGGTTTTCTCACCATGCTGTAACAGAGTCACAACCATCTTCAGGCTCACACTTCCTGGTTAGGTTGTGGGTGAATCTACAGCAGTGATTGACATATTAGCTCTGCTGTCCCTAGCTGAGCCTGTTACAGTGACATAAGTACAGGAGGTTTGTAAGTTGCAGTGCACAGGGCCACAGAGGTCTAAAGGGTTCAAGCATGTCAGAAACATTGATAAACAAGTTCCTATGTGGCAGATAAGACTCAGAATGAAGTGACATCATCATAGTCGCACAGGGCTGCTGGAGTAAGGATAGGTCTACACAGCAATTTGAAAATGTTGGCCAAAATCCGACAGCATTTTTACATCGCTGAACCGTGCCACACTGCCCTTTTTTTGCACTGTAGTTCGCAGTCAGATTTCATATTCCTGGTGGTCCAGTAAATGGGCTGCATGAGAACCCAATGGCGGTCCAGTGGAGTACACAACATGTTCTATATTCCACAGGATCCCAAATGCGGTCCAGCGGAGTAAACAACATGTTCTATATTCCGCCAGATGGTTTTATGTTATGGAAACCCTCAGTAAAAGATCCATGCTGTGAATACCACAGCACAGATTTTCAATAGAGGACTACACAGCACTGGGTACGGTCGGATTATCAGCGGATTCAAAATACTGAATCTGCTGAAAAATCGACCAAAATCCAGTGCTGTGTAGACATAGCAGAGAAAGATGGTAATCTAGAGAAACTTGTGTACACAAGCAGGAGATAAGATCTGCTCTATCACCTAAACAAAAATTACAAAGAGTAATGTATTTTTTAATAATTTACCAAATGTATAAAGGCCAAATCTATTTGGTCTTTATTTACCTTCTCTTACATGTGTCAGTAATTGTACTAGGTGGCAGAATGAACTGAACTGTAGGTGGTGGAATTTTGTATATTTTGGGGGATGACATGAATTGTACTGCGGGTGGCCAGTTTAATTGATGATGAAATAGAACATTTATTGTACTGTCAATAAAGACGTTAAAGAAGTTGCCTGGAATTTTAAGAAAAATGCCGAAGAGCTGGAAAAATCTTAAATAAAAAGCGCCACCACTCATTAGTTAAGTCCAGCACCACCACTGCTCCGGTGATCCACACCAACTCTGCATCATTCTGTCATATACATCATTTACGTGACCAATGCAACCAGTTGCTAGTCTTCCAACTCTTGTGCCATACATACATGATCATCATCCTGTAGATGACATAATCATGCACACGCAGGCACATAACCACTGTAGTAATGATTGGCTTATGGTTAAGTGAGCAATGTACATGATGTAATTGGTGGGTTGGAGGCAGGAGGCCCGAGCGCAGTGGCATCGCTGTTGAGCAGCAGAGCTAGAGAGGATGAGTACCAATTCTTTCTTTATCTTCTGTCAGTGAAGGGTAGTGGGGTTTTTAGAAAGCTTTGGGGATACTTGGTTAATTTTTTTTTTTTGACTAGCGGGTACCAGGTACAGATGGGCGAAGTTCTCAAAAATTCAATTCGGTGACTTTGCTGCATTTCCCGACAAAATTTGTTTCGGTCCGAATTACTTCGGCACGAATCGCATTAAAAACAGCTATTTCCAGGCTGCACAGAGCCTGCAGGGTGCTGTAGAACGTTGTGCCATGCTTAAATATGCAGGGAGCTTGGTTTGGTCTTCATTACAATGTGTGTTTTAGTATGACACGCGATTGACTGCCGCTGCTCTTAGAAATCGCTTTCTCTATAAAATTCCCTGGCATTAAGCAGGGGCCAAAACTGATCAAAAAAATGACGTGGAATGTAGCCTGATAAAGTCATGGCAGCGACAGCTGGAAAAAAACAAGCTGAGGGTACGGATCCTACCCATAGCGTCAAAGAAACACAGTGATAGGTTACCCGGGAGCACCACAGATCACGCACCAGTATGGGGCGTCAAGCAGGATGTCACCCTGCGAGGCCATACAGACATCGGTGTCATCATACCGGCCATGTGTGACCAACACTAGGAAATATACATTTCTCCCAGATGACATCTGGACAACCCCAGCCAAGAGTCAGTGGGTTTGTCACACACAAACCTTGATATGCATGGCCGGGAGCCAGTGTGAAGGGGCTCACATGTCCTAACCCCATCTGTCCGTTCGTTCCCATAGCCAGAGAATTACGATGTGCTGTGGCCTCTGCAACACTATACAGTGAGGACCAAAAACTTATTGAGGCATTGGGCAGCAAAGAGGTGGGGAAGACATCCGCTGCTTCTTGCAGAAGCGGACAAATAGTGATGATGAGAGTTGCAATGGGGGGTTATGTTGCGAGCGGTCAGGCTTTGTACAGCGACAATGTTGAGGGGGACAGTGGTGACAGGCAAACACTAATCGATGTAGCCGATCGCAATGGGACGCCGGGAGAAGCAGGCGAGGGCTGGGACAAGTTATTGGTGCCCTAGTTAAACAAGGTATAAAAGTTGCCCCCAACGGAAATTCAGGTCCACTCCATTCCTCATTGTTGCACCCTTTTATCCTGGGATGTAGTGGCTGACCTACGTGGTCGCCTACCTCGACTACCCATGTGTCCCGGCCTTGGAAGCATTCCGTTATACTCTACATTAAGTTTTCAGGAGGACGGGAGGTGAAGAAGGAGGCTTTGGACGACAGACAATTGGGATCTTGGACAGTAGAGAGTTAATGTCTGGGTCGGAGATGTAAAGTTGGGTTGGCATCAACAATACTGGTGGTTTTGAAAAGCCTGTGATGCTATGAGGCTTGTGCAGCTATGACCCAGACCAACAGTGTACAAGGGTTCATCATTATCATAGGGGTAGAAGAGAGTCAGCAAGCTTGCGTCTTGTCAGGCAGTGGCGGCCAGCCCATAAAGTCAGTGGTGTGGCCGGGAGTCAGAGGGTGCAGCAGTGCGAGGTTGGGAAGCCAAAGGCCACGATTAGAACCAACCCATTTTGCAGGTCCCAGGAAAGTAGCCGCACAGGGGCTCACGGGTCAGGGCGGCTCAATGGCGTAACAGTCAGTCAGTGCCAGCGCTTATGGTGGAAAATCACCTAATCGGCGGGTGTGCCAGTTTTTTGACGAGAACACCCAGAGGAGGATTGAACATACTATATGTAGATTGTGGGCAGAGTTATATAGCGGACCAGGGACCTAACGTTTGTATCACGGGGCCCGCATCAACATCATGCAGTGTCACCAACGTGTTTCAGAATGTGGTGGTCCATATGTCACATAACAGCTGTAGCACCAGTGGGCACCTCTCCCATTTCAGGCAGTCATGGTTTCACCAGCTATGCCGAAGACAACTCCCTGTCTATTACGATCATTACAGGTACAGATTACTCCTGCTCCTCAGCACTCATGGTGCCAGCAGTAGTCCACCGTGACGATGCCAAGAGACAGCAGTATGCGCTGTTTGTCTAAGCCATCCCTAAGTGGCAGAAACTGACCGTGCTTCTTGTCCAAGGCTGGTGGTAATGCAGTCCCTCCCTTTTCACTGTGGTGGACTCTGCTACTTTCAAAGAATGGCCAGGAAACTTGGCATTTCACTTCAGCCATTTGTATACGACGACGGGTTAGTGGCTGCTCTGGACCACCAGCAAGCGGGTATGGTAGCGGCAGCCAGGGAGCAGGGGGTTTTCTAAGTAGTTCCCGGTTTTCACCAGAGCCTGCCACAAGGCAGTCAAGGCAGGATGGACTTTCTGCGGCGAGGGGAGTTATACCAGGTCGCTACCCCTGGCGGCGGATAGCTTTCGGTGGCAGCCGAGGCGCAGCGATTACGGTAGCCGAAATCGTAAAACGAACTCGTAGTCAAAGGTCAGGCCAACAGGTCAGGGGCAGACCGGCGGAGATTCAAGGTCAGGTAACTTAGCAGAAAGGTCGAGGTACACGGGCAGACAGGAACTGTGAAAAAGGTTGGAAATTGATGAACAGGTTTAAATATATTAACAGGGACGAATTGTGAACTAGGAAATAAATATATTAACGGGGAAATTGTGAACAGGATAATATATTAAAGGGGGATATTATTGAACAGAGAATGGCCATTAACGATTTTGATGATGCCAGTGGACAGGATGTTTCCCTGGGCGAACGAAGTCACACACGGGGAGGAAATGCTCAATCAGGTTGGTTCAAGTCTTACACCAATCTGCAAGACATTCTAAAAGGGCCAGGAAAACTTTGTATGGCACTTCAGCCGTTCTTACACCACCAATCACACCCTCCTTAAGCTGCGCGGCACACCGGCCTCCCCCAACATAGGCTGATATTGCTGACATTTCCAACTGTGGAATTCCAGTTCTCCATATGTTGGATGAATCTTATGGAAAACAGAGAAAGGCTATTAATCGTTCATGATGTTCCAAGCGGACAGGAGTACACCCTGTGTAATTTTAAGTTAGGATCATGGCAGATCATGCGTGACACCTGACCGATTCTGCTATGGCCTTTCATGCGGACATGGTTATTTGGCAGTTGCCAGGACTACGGGCATGATAACGTAATTTCACTGCTTCATGTTGTAACGAAAGCCAGGTAGTGGATACACTGGACCACCACAAGCGATGCCAATAGCCACGCAGGGAGCGGGATCTAAGTAGGTTCCCATTTTTCACCAGAGCCCGACCGCGGCAAGTCCATCCCACTTTGCGGCCGGGTCTGGTGAAAACCGGGACCTACTTAGATCCCGCGCCTGGCGTGCGTTATTGGAATCGACTTAATGGTGGTCCCCCCCAGGGGGTGTTATTCCACTACAAGCTGTCCGTGTACAACATGAAGCAGGTGGAATGACGGGAATTAAGTAGGTCCGGTTTTCAACCAGAGCCGCGCAAGCGGGATGGACTTGCTGAGTCTACCAGGTCGCTACCCCTGACGTGACTTGCTTGCTGTGGCAGCAAAGGTATAGTGTGGTACAGAATCGTCAGGCAGGCTCGTAGTCAAAGGTCAGGCCAAAAGGTTACGGCAGGCGGCGGAGATTCAAGGTCAGGTAACGTCGCAGAAAGTCGGGTTACACGGGCAGACAGGAACTGATGAACAGGGGAAATTGATGAACAGGACATAATTATATTAACAGGGAGAAAATTGATGGACTCAGGGGGAAATTGATGACAGGAATAATATATTAACAGGGGAAAATTATTGAAATAGGGGGAAATTGATAAACAGGTAAACAGGGGAGGGCTACCTCCCCTTTTCCACCGTTAACTGGGGAAGGGGCCTCCCTTTTTCCACCTTTAACAGGGAAGGACCTCCCTTTTCCACTTTAACAGGGGTGGGCCTTCCCTTTTTCCACCTTTTAACAGGGGAGGGGCACTCTCCTTTTTCCACCTTTAACAGGGAGGGCCTCTCTTTTTTCCCCTTTAACAGGGGAGGGGCCTCCCCTTTTTCGAACTTTAAACAGGGGAGGACCTCCCCTTTTTCCACCTTTAAACAGGGGAGGGTCTCCCCCTTTTTCATACAATACGCCAGTTTTGCAGCTGTCTTTTTTTTTGGTTTTCTGTCCCTTCCAAGTTTTGTTCTGAATTCCAGTTACAATGCACAGAATGCAAAATAAGCACCTTAAAACAATTCCTGTGAGTTATGGTCTCCTTCAGTTCCCAAGATCCATACGGTGCATTTGAAACAAACTGGTGTAAGCAGAAGCTGGATTCAAACACATGTTTATACTTCATGGTGTTGATTGGTCACTGCTGTCCTCCTCAACGGTCTTGGTATGCAGATGGCTTACCGATCGCAAAAAACCTCCATGCCATCTTCATATCAATACTGCAAGAAGCAGGGGGATATTGCACCTTTTCTTCGCTACAAGAAGCTGCTGACTGCATCTCTCAAATTGTTCATCCTCACTGTATAGTGGCGATGAGCCCAGACCACATTGTAGATCTTATGGCCTGAGGGAACGGATGGGACCGTTTCGGGGTTGAAGACAGGTGAGGGCTACTTATCCGCTCCAGGGCCATGCAACATAAGGGTTGTGGTCTGAGCGTTCCCACCGACTCTTGGGCTGGGGTTGTCAGATGTCATCTGGGAGGAAGTTGGTATGGGACCTAGTCAACCAATCAAGAACATTGGGGTTGCTGAAGATACACGACGGCCGCTAGATGACATGCAAGGAGGCAGTTGTGGCCTACCGAGTGACCCCTGCTGCGAAGTCCCCTTGCTGTGCTGCGACAGGAGCCTGCTCGGAATGTTTGATGCCCACTGCCACTCGAGGTGAAGAGCCTGCCACCCTCTCTGTCGGACTTACATGTTTGTTGTAAAATGTACAGGGACACTGTTGATGAAGAATTTGCTGTCTTATAAGATAAATACACACCCAGTATTTGACAAAAAAATGAGCCCAGTAACAAGCTTGGGTAACCCTTGGATATAAATTAACCCCTGGATGTAAATTGCGCAAAAGAAATATGCTGCCAACAATTACCAGCTTTGTAGCGTGTTAAAATGGCGTGTATTTTACGGTACAAGAACAAACAGAAAAAACTTGTATTAATCCTTCGGTTATGAATTATGCTAGCAAAATTTCTTCTCTGGCGGTGAAAAGGAACGTTTCTTTTAGTGGACCAAACAGAAGAACAACGCTTAATTACCCCTGGATCTAAAAATGCGCAACAGAAAAAGAGCAAACCAAAAAATTACCAGCTTGTGCGTGTTAAAATGGATCGTGTATTTTACGGTAACAGAACAACAGAAAAAACTTGTAATTAACCTTCGGTTATGCATATGCTACAGGCAAAAATGTTCTTCTTTGGCTTGTGAAAAAGAACGTTTCTTTTTGTGACCACAACAGCAGAACGGTTAATTAAAACCCTGGATCTAAAATTGCGCAAAAAAAAATGAGCTAACACAAAATTACAGCTTTATAGCGTGTTAAAATGGCGTGTATTTTACTGTACACCAACAACAGAAAAAACTTGTAATTAACCTTCGGTTATGAATTATGCTACAGGCAAAATTTTCTTCTCTTGGGTGAAAAAGACGTATCTTTTTAGTGGACCAAAACAGCAGAAACAACGGCTTAATTAAAAACCCTGATCTAAATTGCGCAAGAAATGAGACAACCAATTAATTACCAGATTTGTATAGCGTGTTTAAAATGGCTTGTATGGTACGGTTACACAACAACAGTAAAACTTGTAATTAACTTCGGTTATGAATTATGCTAACGGCACCACTGGACAAAATGTTCTTCTCTGGCGGTGAAAAGAACGTTTCTTTTAGTGACCAAAACAGCAGGAACATCGCTTATTAACCCTGGATCTAGTAAATTGCGCAAAAGAAATGAGCATCTCAAAAATTAAGTGGTATTTTTGGATGTAAAAACGCTGTTTCTTTAAAATGAATAAAACAGGATACAGGCTTAGATAAGCTTGGATATTCAATGTGCTGAAGAACGGTAGCAGCTTGCATTAGAATGTATATGCAGCTGCATGGTACGCACAATGGACTTCAGTTCTCGAATACCCCACAAATCAGAATTAGAACGTAAGTGAAGCAGCTCTGAGGACAGAGTGACACCCCCAAAAATCGCTGTATTAAAATGAGTTCTTTAGTAAGAGATATCATAAGCTGCCGCGGCAGCACCTGCCTACTCAGTACAGTGAAGAGCGGTATGAGCTCCCAGCGTCGTGCCGGACCTTATATAGTGCCGGTGATGTCACAGAATCCGCGGGTCTCTGATTGACTCATCTCTGGCATGTCTTGCAGGCTATGCCATTCTTCATCCCATAGTTCTTTGCCCCATGTAACGCTAGCCTGATGTGCTCGCAGCCTTTTTATCAATCAAAAGCCACACTTCGTTCACACCGAAGTTCCCCAAACTTCGACTCTTCAGAACCGAAGTTTTCTGAAATTCTTAACGAGAGTCCACTTGTTAGGAAATCAAATTTCGCCCATATCTGTACCAGGTCAAAAAGGTTAAAGAACACAGACCTACTTCAGTAAGCATTGTGAGGAAACTTTGTTATCTGACATCTGGCTGCAGCTCTGTGGTAGAGAGAACCTCTGCAGGGAAGAGATAAGATGACAGTATCCATACATTTTCAAGGACCTGGAGGTGGCACAGAGGATTTCAGATGGTCATACAAGACGGGGAAGATCTGCCTTTCTCACTTTAAGAATACATGAGTTGTAGCCAACAGATATTATTCAGAATATATATTCTGATGTTATATCATTCAGAAAGCTACTGTAGAAGAAACAGGTTGAAACTGCTCAGATGGGAGTCTCTGGTAAAAGCACAAAATTATTAAAATAATGTACATACTATAAATCTAGCGAGCGAATCAGTCTAGCATTGCGTTTATTACTTCAACAGATGCTTGGACCATGAAAATAATCCAGCAGCGTGTTAGATGGGCAGACAGAATGGGCCTCATTGAATGCCTGTCGTTTAGAGGATTTCTAATTAGTTGTACTTTCCTCCTAGTACATCAGCATATATTACTGTGTTTTTCATATTTAGTGGTTTGTGGGCAGACAAATATCGTGTGTCACTTCAATGTTCCTGTAAGTGGCCAGAGAGATTCCAGTAATAGCAATAGTCAACACTCTGTATGATACTATCAGCAGCGTCCCCTCCAGCAAACCTGTCTCTGCAATCTGGCATCTCTTCTCTCCATCTGCTAGCATTTCAGGCCTCAGCATTGCTGTATTTGGGATGAGTTTTTATTCTTGTTTACTCCTTATTTTAAGTAATTTAGGGACTGGAGACCTGGGGACATACAGAACATGTTTTACCCAGACACTTTGCACTCTTACTACAGTGAATGTCCAGTCCCCGGGCTATGCTAACAGGCTATGTTCTACAAATAGTTTTGCTGGAGGCTGGGGATTTATAAGCAGCCGTGTGACATTTTACATAACTTAATAGTATCCCTATACGATAGCAGAATTTTCCTGTAATAAAGTGAGATAACATTTAAATAAACGACTCTGTTTATTGATACAGAGAGAATAAATTAACCATGCAGTATAATGACAAATCCTTTAGAGCTATTCATATTCAGTGAAAATATGGCAATCATCACGATTAGCAGCATTCTGCTCTGTGAACCATCACAAATATTGTGAATGCAATTTGTTGTATTACAGGATTTAAAATCTGTACAAATTAAATAAAACTCCAAACACTGATAAAGCAGTAGAGAACACCATGGTCACCCATGTATTCATGAGTGTTACATACAAGTTGTATCAAAGCCGTTGTTATCAGCAAACTGGTAATAGCCATTAGTGGAAAAAAGCTGGCATTAATCAACACCATTCACATATTATAAGATAATACAGTTTATTTTACAGATAAATGGAAGTTGTGCCCCTTCCCAATAAGCTGAGGATCATTTAGCATGTGAGATGACAATTAGCTCTAGTTTCCTAGGCAGGTAATGGGTACACATAACTGGCTGATAGAATTTCTTTTTAGGCCATATTTACACAGCAATTTTTTCCATCATTGGCGATACCCTAGAATTTCAGCAAAGACCTTGACTTTGTATGTGGCATATTTTGGTTCTGGACGTGGATTAGTCCCAGTTAATAGGGCTAATCAGCTTCCTGTCCAGGCATGGAATGGCCTACAGAGGAACAGGGGAAACATCCTGTGGGCCCCTGGGCAGCCATGCCTGGAGCTGTTTTTCAGGGATAAAGGCAGAGGAAGAGAGGCAAAAAACAAAGGTCAGAGAACAACAAGCTAATACAGTAATAACTACGGTATGTGCAGCCATGTACAGTAGCTGTAGAATGGGTCAAAAGAATTAACCCGGGAAGTTGGGAAGGACTCTTTTCCCTAAAATGAGGACAATTGGCTTCTACCTCAAGAGGGTTATGCCTTCCTCTGGATCAACACTATAGCACAATAGGCTAACACAATAACACGATTATTATTATTATTATTATTATTATTATTATTATTATCTTGATGGATGTCAGTCTTTTTTTTGGCCTTAGAAACTATGTAGCTTTGTAACTCCACTGGTTGGTCCCAAGAATCAGATTCCCTGGTTAGCCCCAAGAATCAGCTTCACTGGTGGGTCCCAAGACTAAACTCCACTGGTGGGACCCAAGAATCAACTTCACTGGTGGGACCCAAGAATCAACTCCACTGGTAGGCTCAAAGCAGCCACTACATTGTTGGGCCCCAAGAATTATCTCCACTGATCAGTCGCAAGAATCAATTCCGCTGGTACGATCCAAGAAGCCACTCAGTTGGTAGGCCGCAAGAATCCGTTCTACTGGTTGGCAACAAGAATCAACTCCACTTGTGGGCCCCAAACACCACAGTCTGACACTGTTCCTGTCTATCCGACATAGATTAATTGTGGAAATGCCATCAATAAGTGACATGGACTTCATCAAGGCTCTCCATTTTAAGAACAGCGATTAGCACACCACTGCTGCAACATACCTAACCAGCTACGTTTCTCATACCAGATGTGACCTGATGAAGGCCAGAGGCTGAAGCACCATATGATAGACACTATCTCTTGCCTATCGTATATGTCAATGAGTATAATTTTATGTCCCTTTAAATATCCATAAATGTTAATAATAAATAGTTCACATTAATCTCACGAAAGGGTGCCAGGGATTCACTGTTGTTGATTTATTATTTCCTTGACACAGATTTCATGTTATCAAGTGAAAAAATCCACGCCATAGCTCCTAGTATGAACCATGAGATTTCCATTAAGGTCTAATGGAATGTGGATTCCCGGCAGAATGAACATGGATTTCAGTAGAGAATGCACACAGATTTCGTCAATGAAATTCTGTTTTGTGAACAAGGCCTATCTATGCTCATGGCTGGTGCTTGAGATCATGCTACAATTCTTCCTGGAAGGAGGACTTGAACAGCTGTTTCCATCTGGACCACTTATACAATTATTTTGAAGGAATACTTAATGCTTGCAACTCCTTTAGCAAAAGCATTGAAAAGTATTAGACAACTGTTATACAAGTTAAAGCAGTTTACTCCTCATGCTGTTTCACTGAGTCACAAGCAGCTTCAACTCACTCTGCCTTTGTCAGGCTGTGAGTGGTTCTACAGCAGTGATTAGCATATTTAGCTCCCTTATAACTAGCTTAGACATTTCAAAGACATAAGTGTCTTTGTAAACAAAGCTATGAGTGCTCTGAGGAGTGAAAACAATCGCTTAACTGTAAACAAAAGCTAATGAGTCTTCTTCAAGTGAGCTCTGACCAAGGTGACATCAGTCCTGTACTCTGTCTAATTAGGAAGGAGGATATGGACAAATAACCATAGAAATATGTGTGCACCCAGAGCAGATAAAATCGCTCTTATCACATGACCAAGGTAAAAATCAAAAGAACATTGCATTTAGAAAAAGTCTTCAATTACCTGTCCCTACATGTTGAAATCTAATCTTTGTAGTGAGAAAACCCCTTTAAAACTCCCTTAAAACCTAGTTAGTCATGCCTGGGTTTGCTACTCTAATACAGGTGCAAAAATATGCCCAAACTATGTGTGTAAAACTAACGTTGGTATAAGATTGAAAGCATATTTATTCAATTGATTCCAGGACTAGTTCAAAGTAAAACACATTTTCCAAAAAATATGACACCCGGTGAGGGGTTCGGAATTTTTTTTTAACCTTTGGTCAGATTAGCTTATGCCTTTTTCTTACCCCAGATAAATAGAGGGACACTAAGGGCATGTCCCAACTGCACATGTTTTCAGCCGGTTTTAAGGTCCTTATGTAGTAGTGTTTTTGGTAATGTTGGTCTTGGTAGTGGGATTTTTTTGGTAGCAGTATGATGGTGATATGTATGGTGACTAGTATTGAGCGATTATTATCGACAAAGTTGAAATCGGCACAGTTTTTATGTTGATCGAAATTTTTAGATCATGCGATAATTTAGGTTAAAATCTGTGCATCATTATTAAGTTTCGCCCCAAATTTTTGGCGCTTCCGGGTCATTTTGGTGGCCAGCAAAATCAGTTACAAAATAGAGCAGGGTAAGATGTGTGTGCGACGTCATGATGGGATGTGTATGGTTGCGTTTGGCTGCAAAAATTCACATGCCCTCGTTTTACATAGAACGCCCTTCCTGTTCATGATCAGTGTCTCTCAGCGTCTCAAAGCAGTAGGACGTGCGCTCTGCCTGTGTCCAACAGCTCAGTGAAATTATTCTATTTCTTCACAGAGAAAGCTTACTGTTAGCTGTGTCCTTACAACTTAGTTAGATCAGAGATTGGAAGATTTTATGTAGTTAGGTAGAGAATTTTAAAGGAGCATCTCCCGTTGTAAAGTCAGGGGTGAGGGAGCGGGGGGGGGGGGGGGGCGAACACAGACAAACTCTATAAAGAATACTAGATAAAGTTCACAAGATTTAGTGTAGACATTGCACTGCAATAGCTTTATTATTAACAGTTTTCTATTGAAATTTATTTCCTGGATATTGGGCAGCCTGAACTTATATTTAGGATACACATCTTTTCTAGTAACTGCAGGTCTCTCTGTTAGGTGCAAAACTTTCCACTTTTATTATCAGTTACATTTCAGATAAGTGTTCCCCTTTTTCAATTTTGCCCATTCCAGCTTTGTTGATATAGCCCTTGCAGTTAAATTGAATCCAGATTTTTTTAGTCAGCACAGGTTGATAGGGGCCAAAAAAAACCTTTTATTTCCGATACATTTACAGATAGGTTTTTTACTTTGGGCACTACAGCTTTGTTCATTGAGGCACTTTGCCAATAAAATGTTTAATACAGCAATTTTGTAGTCACCCGGTTTTAATTGATAGGTGCCAAAAATATACCCTTTTATTATTTCCCAATACATTACAACGTTTTTTTCAATTTGGCGACTACGTTTGTTTATTAAGGCACCCTTTCACTTAAATGTGAATACAGCAATTTTTTTAGTACAAAAGGTTGAATTTGAAAGGTGCCAAAAATACCTTTTATTATCCGAATAATTACAGATACGTTTTTTTTTCCCCTTTTGCAGTCAAGCTTTGTTGATTAGATTACTTTGAGTTAAATTTGATACAGAATTTTGTAGTCACCCCAAAAGGTGAATTGATAGGTGCAAAACATAAGTTTATTATCCGAATACAATTTCAGTTTCGTGTTTTTTGCACTTTTGCCAGTCCCGATTTGTTGATAGAGCCACCTTGCAATTAATTTGAATTTCAGCAATTGTGTTTGTTACCATAGGTGAATTGATAGGTGCCAAAAATACGTTTTATTATCCCGAATTACATTCGATAGTGTTTTTTCACTTTGGGCGCCACTACAGCTTGTTCATTGAGGCAACCTTGCATTAAATGGGGATTTCAGCATTTTGTTTGTAAAAACAGGTGAATTGAAAGGTGCCAAAATACTTTTTATTTCGATTCATTTCAGATACGTGTTTTTTCACTTTTTTGGGGCACTACAGCTTTGTTCATTGGGCCTTGCACTTAATGTGAATACAGCAATTTTGTGTCACCACAGGTGATTGAAAGTGCCAAAAATACTTTTATTTATCCGAATACATTTCAGATCGTGTTTTTTCACTTTGGCGCAGGCAGCTTTGCTGATAGATCTATTTGCAGTTAAATTGAATTCAGAATTTTGTAGTCACACGGTGAATTGATAGTGCCAAAATACCTTTTATTATCCGAATTTTCATTACAGATACGTGTTTTTTGCACATTTGCCAGTCCAGATTTGTTGTAGAGCCACCTTGCGTTTTTTTGAATCCAGCAATTGTGTAGTTACACTGTGAATTGATAGGTGAAAAAATACCTTTTATTATCGAATACATTACGATAGTGTTTTTTACTTTGGCGCACTGCGCTTTGTTTATTGGGATTCTTGCACTTATTTGAATACAGCAATTTTTTTAGTACCCAGGTGAATTGATAGGTGCAAAAAAACTTTTTATTTTAAGAAAACATTACGATACGTGTTTTTGCACATTTGCCAGTCCGTTTGTTTTATGAGGGACCTTGCGTTTAAATTTGAATCCAGCAATTTTGTAGTACCACAGGTGAATTGAAAGGTGGCAAAAAAATACCTTTTATTATCCAAATACATTTCAGATACGTGTTTTTTCATTTGGCGCAGGCCCGCTTTGTTTTATAGATCTTACTTTGCAGTTAAAAATTTTAATACAAACAATTTTGTAGCACCACAGGTAATGATAGGTGCCAAAAAAATACTTTATTATCAAATACATTACAGATACGTTTTTTGATTTGCCAGTCCAGTTTGTCGGTAGATCCACCCTTTCAGTTAAATTTGAATCCAGCAATTGTGTGTTACCAGAGGTGAATTGTTAGGTGCCAATAAAACCCCTTTTATTATCCGAATACTTTACAGATTAGTTGTTTTTTCACTTTGGCGCAGGCCAGCTTTGTTGATAGAGCCACTTTGCAGTTAAATTTGAATCCAGCAATTGTGTGTTACCATAGGTGAATTGATAGGTGCCAAAAATTACCCTTTTATTATCCCAATACATTACAGATACGTGTTTTTCTCACTTTGGCGCACTACGCTTTGTTTATTGAGGCACCTTGCATTAAATTTTGAATCCCGCAATTTTGTGTCAAACCACCGGTGAAATTTATAGGTGCAAAAAAATACCTTTTTTTTATTATCCAATTACATCAGATACGTGTTTTTTCACTTTGGCGCATTTAGCGTTGTTCATTGAGGCATTGCACTTTTAAAAGTGAATACAGCAATTTGTAGTCACCAAGGTGAATTGAAAGGTGCAAAAATACCTTTTTATCCAATACATTTCAGATACGTGTTTTTTCATTTTGGCGCAGGCAAGCTTTGTTGATAGATCTACTTTGCCCGTTAAATTTGAATACAGCATTTTGTTGTCACCACGGTGAATTGATAGTGCCAAAAAATACCTTTTTATTATCCGAATACATTCCGATACGTGTTTTTTGCACTTTTGCCAGTCCGGATTTGTTGATAGAGCCCCCCTTGCATTAAATTTGAATCCAGCAAGGGGTGTGGTTACAAGGGGAAATTAAAAAGGTCCCAAAAAATACCTTTTAATATCGTATACATTTCGGGCGGGGTTTTTTTTTCACTTTCGGTCAGTCAGTTTGTTGATAGATTATTTTGCAGTTAAATTTAAATCCAGCAATTTTTTTTTTGATTTGAGGGATTTGGAATGTGTGATTTGCCGTCTTTTATTAAGAATTTTCCCAAAAAAAACTTTCCCTTTACTTCTAAATTTTTTTTTATATTTTCTGAACTGGAGCGAAATTCAGGGGGAAAGCGAGAAAGAGGGGGGAGGACATGGAGGTAGAGGTCGAGAGAAGGTGCCCCTTCCCGTGCTGGCGACAACACGCATGCCAGCGGATCGTCAGTTGCAGGACCGTCAGGCCTGTCATCGCTGGGTCAGGGCCCTGTGAATCTCAGTAACGAACAGCGTCGCCAATCTCTCCTTCAGTGGTTAATGCAACCTGCATCCAGCAGTCTTCCCCTCCTCGTCCTCCCAGTCAGGGCCACAAATGTCGTCATCAGCATCATCAGCATCCGTCCAACATGAAGCAGCCCAAATGTCAACTCGTGTACCCACCACTGAGGAAAATCCATTTTCTGAAGACCTCTTTGAGGGACAAAAATGCGGTTGGGGTCAGAAGGCATTTTAAAAAGATCAAGAGGCCAAAGAGGATGATTTTCTCTGCTTGACGCCCAGTTACTGATGTCATCAGAGGAGGAGAAGGAAGCGGTCAATCGGCAAAAAACCCGGGGGCGGTTGGAAAACGCCTTGCAGTCCCTCTTGCTTGTAGCCGCAGCTCCTGGATGCAGAATGTCAGGACAAACGAAGTCACCTGTGTTGATGATGATGATGACGACATTGCGGATCCAACGTGGTCTTTTCAGCAGAAATTTGCTTGCGAGGCTTCTTCACTGGACGAGGAGGAAGACGATGGGGTAGTGTCAGTACGGGTTCCGCCTCAAAAAGGGAGAGGGCGGTCGCAGAATTTCCGCTGATATGATTCCGCTAGCCACGGTGAGCGCAAACCCGCTCCTCGCTTATCGCCGTCAAAAAGGTCCAGGACTCTAAGCCTGGGCCTTCTTTGAGCAAGCCTCTGATTCACCCAGCGTTTTCATATGCCGCCTTTCCCGTAAACGCATAATTTGAGGCAAAGAACCTTAGGTGGTTAAACCACCAACAGTCTAGTCACATGCAGCGAATGCATGAGTTCAAATGGAGGCAACACTTGGCCAAAAACGACCCGACCGACGCCGGGCCCCCAACCACTGTCACCCCTCTGTCTCCCCTCCTCCCCCTCCTCCTCCTCCGCCACCCCAAGCGTTCCTCAGCTGCCCATGTCTCTCAGATCATGATCAGGGATCAGCCTCCGCTTCAGTCTCCACCCTCGCCGAGTACCACCAGCACCCCAGAGACCCATCCTACCCTTCTCTCCTGCCAGTTTGATGACCTGCACACCGTACGCGGGGCCGTTAGCAGCCAGCCTTCTGTCTTCCAGGTTTGGGAGCAGAAGAAACACTTTAACCCAAACCATCCCAATGCCAAAAGCCTGATCGTCGGCATTGCCAGGCTTTTGGCCTTGGAAATGTTACCTTTCCGTCTGGTGGACACAGGTGGGTTCCGCCACGTCATGGCCCTTGCCTGCCCCAATGCCAGATGCCGAGCAGGCATTTCTTTGCCAGAAAAGCCCTCCCTGCCCTGGCCAGCCTCGTGTCATCTATTATTTCAATCGCGTTGTCTGCATCTGTGGCCGGTAAAGTCCATCTGACCACCGACACATGGACTAGTAAGTACGGCCAAGGCCGCTATATCTCTGTGACAGCTCACTGGGTGAGCTGGGTGGATGTCTCTGGGGGTGACGGTGGCTCTCAGGCTCGGCACACGCTCTTCAAAACTGCAGGGATGGTGCAGGGTTCTTTCCCCCAAGGTCCTCTGGTGGCATCACATGCCCAGAGAAACCAGGCCATGTTGAAATTAATCTGTCTTGGAGACCGTCCCCACACAGGGGGAGGAGTGTGGACGGCTCTCCGCAACGAGGGGCCGAGCGCTGGCTGGGGACAAAA
>JAODAL010014172.1:0-88401 GCA_025379985.1 Phyllomedusa bahiana
GAGTTGAGAGGCTGCTTTGCGCCGCCCCCTTTGCCGACGCATCATACATGCCTCGGAGTTTTTGAGCGCGCCCATTGCACGCCCCTTCATGTGAGGCGCAGTCGAAAGTGGCGAACACTGCGCCTAACATCGCATCCCTGCGTCCGACAGGTGATTCGGGCTGGTGAGGCGCACCATACGCCAGAAAACAGGCGTAAAGCCCTTTCATACATGTCGCCCAAGGTGAGAATGTACAAACAAGTTCCAAACCAAATTGACATGTAAAACAACATTTCAATTTTGCTCCAACCTATATACAAACCGCCATCATTTCTAGAAGTCTCACCCCACTCCACACTCTATTTAGAGAAGGCCACACAGACCCAGTCTCACAGATCACATGGCCTTAAGAAAGTAGCCATGTTGGAAAGCAATTTTTAGAGTAAGAACAAGGATTCCTCATCTTGCTCTGTCAAGCGGGGATCGGATCCCGGAGATCAATTGGCTCAGTTCCTCCCAATTGCTGGGCCAGATACCATCCAGTCATTCCGAAGCAGGACTGTATTTTTTCCCTAACTGCGAGGGGCAGACTGTATATGACTCTCCCCCACAAGACAAAAAACTGTTTCACTCTTTGCTCCTTGCGCTGTGAAACCTCTACCCAATCCATCCGCAGCAAAAAAAAGGGCTTATCTAAAAAGAGTTTCCTGGTGGGACACAGTGGCTGACTCCATACCTGTAAAATCGCCTTCCGTGCCGCAGCAGATAAGATGTAGAAGCCTCCTCTCTTTTTTAGTATAGGTCCCAGTCTCACTGTCCAAGTGCCCAAAGAGGGCCCATTGCGCAGTGGGAGCAAAAGAGCGCCCGAGATATTGCTGCACCTGAGAGGCCACATCCATCCAGTATTGCCGAATCTTAGAGCAGTGCCAAAGGCAATGATATAAATCAGCTGCCATTGCATCACACTTAAAACATTTACTGGATGTATATAGCCCCATCCTATGTCCCCTAAGAGGCGTCAAATAAGCATTGTGTACTACCTTGAGGGACATCTCGATATAGCGAGAAGCCAGGAGGAATCTATGGGAATCTGCTAGCGCCTGCAATATAACCGTCAGGGAGAGAGTCGCGTCAATCCGCTCCCAATGTGAGAGTTGCAGTGAGGTATCCTCATAATCAATGCGTTCCAGCAGGTACCTGTGGATTACTGAAAGATGGGAGCGTCTCGTTGGTGGTCTAACAAAAGTCTTAGTAAAGTCTGGACTCCATTCCTTGTCCGTAACATGGTGGACGGTGTTGATAAGAAAGCTGCTGGACTGAAGGTAGGTGAAGAAGGGAATCGGAAGGTCAACTTCGACTGGAGGTCCTGGAATGAATGGGTCTGTCTGGTAGTCGGATTTACCCAGTGCGCTAGACAGGACAAACCTGCGTCATGCAATCTCCGAAAGGAGCTATGCGGGACCCCATTTTGAAAACGGGGATTTCTAACTAAGGATTGACCAAGTGAATGGTCCGGTGACCAGCCCTTCAGCAGTCTTATCTTTTTCCATGCCCTCCATACTGGCATGAGAGGGGCGTTATTCCGGACATCCAATGGGAGTTCCGCAAAAGACAATTGCAAGAAATTCACCAGATAAGACTCCGGTACAAATAAACCATCCATTCTACTAGTGGTGAACACATCTGACACCTGGCACCAGTCTGCAAGTCCCAACGCTGCCAAGTTGTAATATTTAATGTTTGGAAAGCCAAGACCGCCAAGGAGCTTGGGCTGATGGAGGACGTGAAAGGAATGCGCCCCACCTACCCCCCCCCCCCCCAAATGAACTTCCGAAAGAGTGCGTTGATGAGCTTCTCTTAAGATATAAAATTTTAATTTTTGGGTGAAGAAATCAACAACAAGTGGACAAAATTGTGAAGTGTAACCAAATGTATTGGCTATTTTAAACTTTTATAAAAAACTGAAAAGTGGGGCGTGCAAAATTATTAATTTCAGTGCAGCAAACTCACTCCAGAAGCTCAGTGAGGATATCTGAATGATCCAATGTTGTCCTAAATGACTCCTGATGATAAATATAATCCACCTGTGTGTAATCAAGTCTCTGTGTAAATGCACCTGCTCTGTGATAGTCATAGGGTTCTGTTTAAAGTGCAGAGAGCATCATGAAGACCAAGGAACACACTAGGCAGGTCTGTGATACTGTTGTGGAAAAGTTTAAAGCCGGATACAAAAAGATTTCCCAAACTTTAAACATCCCAAGGAGCACTGTGCAAGCGATCATATTGAAATGGAAGGAGTATCAGACCACTACAAATCTACCAAGACCCGGCCGTCCCTCTAAACTTTCATCTCAAACAAGGAGAAGACTGATCAGAGATGCAGCCAAGAGGCCAATGATCACTCCGGATGAACTGCAGAGATCTACAGCTGAGGTGGGGGAGAGTGTCCATAGGACAACAATCAGTCGTACACTGCACAAATCTGGCCTTTATGGAAGAGTGACAAGAAGAAGCCATTTCTCAAAGAGATCCATAAAAAGTCTTGTTTAAAGTTTGCCACAAGCCACCTGGGAGACAGCAAACATGTGGAAGAAGGGGCTCTGCTCAGATGAAATCAAAACACAACTTTTTGACCACAATGCAAAACGATGTGTTTGGCGTAAAAGCAACATAGCTCATCCCCCTGAACACACCATCCCCACTGTCACACATGGTGGGGGCAGCTCAGGGTTTGGGCTTTTCTTCAGCAGGGACAGGGAAAATTGATGGGAAGATGGATGGAGCCAAATACAGGACCATTCTGGAAGAAAACCTGTTGAGTCTGCAAAAGACCTGAGACTGGGACGGAGATATTATCTTCCAACAAGACAATGATCCCAAACATAAAGCAAAATCTACAATGGAAGGTTCTCAAATAAACGTATCCAGGTGTTAGAATGGCCAAGTCACAGTCCAGAGCTGAATCCAATCGAGAATTTGTGGAAAGAGCTGAAAACTGCTGTTCACAAATGCTCTCCATCCAACCTCGCTGATCTCCTCCTGTTCACAAATGCTCTCCATCCAACCTCACTGATCTCCTCCTGCTGTTCACAAATGCTCTCCATCCAACCTCACTGATCTCCTCCTGCTGTTCACAAATGCTCTCCATCCAACCTCACTGATCTCCTCCTGCTGTTCACAAATGCTCTCCATCCAACCTCACTGATCTCCTCCTGCTGTTCACAAATGCTCTCCATCCAACCTCACTGATCTCCTCCTGCTGTTCACAAATGCTCTCCATCCAACTCACTGATCTCCTCCTGCTGTTCACAAATGCTCTCCATCCAACCTCACTGATCTCCTCCTGCTGTTCACAAATGCTCTCCAACCAACCTCACTGATCTCCTCCTGCTCCAAGGAAGAATGGGCAAGAATTTCAGTCTCTCCATGTGCAAAACGGATAGAGAGAGACCCCAAGCGACTTGCAGCTGTAATCGCAGCAAAAGGTGGCGCTACAAAGTATTAACTTAAAGGGGTTTTGCCACAATGTAATCGTGACGTGGGATCCTCCAAAATGGGTGTTTAATCACTTTTCTAAATATATGAGATTACAAAAAGTAAAGCCTGTGAGATCTACAGCATTGCTCAGTCCCCCTTAGTTTCCTGAAAGTTTACATTAGAAACGACCAGGAGCTGACAGAAGCTGATCTGGCCACGCTTGTGTGTTTGCACTTCTTATCTGATGACCGGGAACATGAAGGAGATTGCAAGGGGCTGGGGAGAAAGTGCAGTGTATGAGGTTGTCTGCTGTATAGAGAATCCACTAGTTGTAATGTTATTATTTGAGTAAACTTTAGTGATGCTCCCTGCTTCCTCGCTCTCTTCTCACTCCCCTCCTCCCTCTTACCCCTGCAGTCGGCATGCTTCGTTTCTATTTTCTCCTGATCAGATAAGAGGTAAGGAACTCACTTTGTGGCAAAACCCCTTTAAGTGGGCCGAATAATTTGGCACGCCCCACTTTTCAGTTTTTTATTTTTTTACAAAAGTTTAAAATATCCAAGAAATTTTGTTCCACTTCACAATTGTGTCCCACTTGTTGATTCTTCACCAAAAGTTTTTCATTTTATCTCTTTCCGTTTGAAGCCTGAAATGTGGCAAAAGGTTGAAAAGTTCAGGGGGGGAAGAGGGGGGGAGGGTGAATACTTTTGCACAGCACTGTAGTAGTTTGACATTTGGTTTGTGGAGGGCGGCTACATTATAGAAGCGCCGGCCTCCTGACTAATGCACAGGGAGAATCAATGGACTACAAACATGAACAGAGTGTCATCAGAAATAGTATAGATGTTTTTTTTTATTGTTAAAGTATTTATTTTAAGAAAATTTTTGCATGAACATTTTAGGAATAAAACAATCTTCGAAATAGTGCAAACACATCAGACTTTCAATCTTCAGAAATACAGATTCGAAGTAATACCGTAACCTAGCATTATAAGCGGATAACCATCACCTATGCTTCATATGGATTGTCGTGTCACCGGCTGAAGCATATAAAACCAATTCATAAACAAGATGTAGAATCATTCATACCCATTCAATCCATTCGCACAAATGTTCAACTTTATCCTGACACCTGGGTCCCCCCCCACACACATCCCGTGACTAACATGACTGGGACGCAATCCATAGGCTCCAAATATCCAGGAACCTGTCTGGAACTCCCCTGGCCTCGAAAGTAAGCCTGTATAATGGCAAGTCTCCATTAACAATTTGCTTCCAGTGCCTTAAAGATGGGGTCTTGGGTGGTTTCCAGTTAAACAGTATAGTTTTCCTGGCATAAAACATCAATCTGTATAGCTGGCGTTCATACTTAGTCTGGATTAAGTCCTCCACTAGGCCAAGAAGACTATTCTCTGGGGCGCAAACCCCTGGTAGACCTAACTTCTCATTTATAAACCTGTGACTATCCAACCAAAATGCCCGGATAAAAGGACACTCCCATATCATATGGAGGAAGGAGCCTCGTGTGTTATTATATCTGGTGCAGGCTGGGGTGGGCAACTTGCCAGTGGGGGCCAATCTTGATGGCGTATAATAAACTCTATGCAGTCATTTGTTCTGTATCAGCTAATCCCTTGCACTAATCACCTCCATGTGGTTGCTAATTCCTCCATATGATGAGCTTCCAAACTAGTAATGTCCCACCTCCACAGAGGGGATAGGGGACACCCCTGTCTAGTTCCTCTACCAAGAGCAAAATGGCTAGATAGCCATTGACTAAAAGCCTGGCAGTTGATTTCCAGTAGAGGATTCAAAGCCACCTTAGGAACTCTGTGGGGAAACCCACGGACACCAAAACCGCCCACATAAATCTCCATTCTACTGAGTCGAACGCTTTTTCATTATCAAGCACCGCGATCACTCTGCAACCAGAATTATCATGGGTTATCTGTAAATTAGTATACAGCCTTAGATTGCTGTCTGTGGACTTCCTCAGCATGAATCCCGATTGGTCCACCACTACAATTGACAGAATAATGGAATTGAATCGCATCGCCAGTTCTTTTGCCATCTATATTTATAAGGGAAATTGGTCGATATGATTGACTCCAGTCTGGCGGCTTGCCCTGCTTATGAATCATTACTGTAGTCGCTTCATACGGAGATGGGGGTAACTGTCCAGTGTCAAAGGCAGCTCTGTATACACCCTCTAATTTGGGGCTAACCTCACTATAGAGCTTAAACCACTCCGCAGGTATGCCATCTGGTCCCGGGGCTTTACAAGTGGCCATTTGCCCTATAGCTCTACTAATCTCCTCTTTCGTAATTGGACCCGCGAGGATCTTTCGCTTCCTCAGAAATCACCGGAAACTAAATGGAGGAACTCCCTAATTTCGGCATCTGAGTAGTTGAGTTTAGAGGTATATATGGTCCTGTAATACTCTGCAAAGTGTTCTGCTATAATATTTATTTTAAAGAGCCATTGATTCCAGGGCGCTGTAAATTTGAGGGGGTTACATACATAACATGTCAAACGAGTTCAATGATAACGATAAATGACTTACAACTGGCACAACAGAGGGCGAGAGGACCCTGCCCGCGAGGGCTTACAATTTACAAGGAGGAGGAGGAGGAGAGAGACAGGAGGTGGTGGGCAGGCATGTTTGTGGGGTAGTACAGTGGCAGCAGGGTTATTGTAGGTTATAGGCAATCCTGAAGAGATGGGTTTTCAGGTTGCTTTTGAAGCTGGTGAAAGTGGAATGTGTTGGGGCAGTGAGTTCCAGAGTGTGGGTGAAGCACGGGAGAAGTCTTGGAGACGGTTATGTGAGAAGCTGATAAGAGGAGAACAGAGAAGGTCCTGTGAAGGTCCACTGGATTAGTCACCATCTCCCCCCTTGAGTTGCGAATCCCAGCAACAACCGTTTTGGGGGTCTCCATTTTTGCCAAAAAGGCCAGAGCCCCTACCGTTTTTATCTCCCTCAGCAAACACTGTGTGTTGTTGTAACAATAATCTCTTCTGAGTATACCGGGTGAGAAGCAGGTTATAGGCCCTCTGCACCTCCTCCACTCTTCTCTTGTGTTCCTCATCTGGCAGCCTCCCATAGTCTGATTCTGCATGAGCCAAATCTACCTCCACCTTACGTTTATTAAGGATCGTTCTATGAGTGGCAATGACATGAATAAGAGTCCCCCTAGTCACTGGCTTAAAAGCATCCCATTCCATCAAAGGGTCTGAAGTGGCCTCATTGATCCTCCCTGTAACTATCAATGTTCTCTCTGCACCGTTCCTCCACCTCTGGGACTTGGGGTTCAACCTCCACATTTTTGTCGCCCCTACAATTGACTGAGTCACCCTCACCAGAAGGGGGGCGTGATCTGAGATTCCCCTAGGCAAATATTCTGCAGTCATCACTTGGGATAACATGTCTTGACTAGCGAATGCTAAGGCAATTATTATTATTATTTATTTTTGAGCGCCCTTGGTTCCAGGGCTCTGTACATTCGGGTTGCATACATAACATAAGTAAAACAGGTACAGAGGTGACAAATTAATAACTGGTACAGAAGGAGAGAGGGCCCTGCCCGTGAGGGCTTACACTCTACAGAGAAGGTGGGAGGAGACAGAAGGTGAGGGGCAGACGTGTTTGTGGGGTGGAGTAGTGGCAATGGGGTTATTGTATGTTATAGGCTCCTGAAGAGATGGATTTTCAGTTTGCTTTTGAGGCTGGTGAGGGTGGAGGAGAGTCTGATGTGTTGGGGCAGTGAGTTCCAGAGTGTGGGGGAAGCAGGGGAGAAGTCTTGGAGACGGTTATGAGAGGAGCTGATAAGAGGAGAGCATAGAAGAAGATCCTGTGAAGGGAAGTATCTGGAGATTAAGGCAGAGATGCATGGAGGGGAGAGGTTTTGGAGAGCCATGTAGGTCATGGTAACTAACTTGGGCAGTCAATGCGGGAGAGTGACCCAGCGGTCGCTGAATAGCATGAGAACTGTCCATCAGTTGGGTGCCTCCATCTCCATACCTCCGTGAGGTTACAGGACTCAGCCCAGGCACCCAGGGTCGGATCATGTGATGTTCTGGGACGCAGTCTAAGTCATGGCTCAGTGTTGTATTAATGTCTCAAAGTAGTAAACCATGAGTAGTGGGATAAAGTCCCATAAGAGCCGACAATTGGTCCAAAATGGACCCAGAGAAGGATGGCAAGCTATATACCCCCCACCACACACAATATAATCGTATCCACGAATTTGAGCTTTCATTACTATAAACCGGCCAGACAGATCTATATGTACGTGCAACAACTGAAATGGAAGATTCTTTGCAACCAAAATTGAGACACCTCTCGCATAATTAGAATGTACCGCATGGTAGCCCATTCCTATCCATGGCCTCTTCAAGGCCATAACTTTTTGACCCCTAAAGTACGTTTCTTGTAGTATAACGATATCTGGATTATGGGATCGGAGAAAGTTAAAGACCAACACTCTCTTAATTTTACAATTCAAGCCCCTGACATTCCAAGAGATTAATTTAAAAGTTGCCATTTTAGAAACTCCAAAGAATATATCCCAGTAAATATTCAAGACCTAGGCATCTGGGCACCACTCGTACCAGAATTCAATCCATTCATACCTGCAAGAACATCAACAACTGTCAACATCCCATTACCCCATCCACAGGTATCCACAGGTGGCCAACGTCTACATATCCTACGAATGATGTGTACGACAGGAGGAACAAAAGAGGAAGACGTATGTCAGAGGGGAACGACGTGTACGACAGGAGGAACTAAAGAGGAACGACGTATGTCAGAGGGGAACGACGTGTGTCAGAGGGGAACGACATGTATGACAGGAGGAACTAAAGAGGAACGACGTATATCAGAGGGGAACGACATGTATGACAGGAGGAACTAAAGAGGAACGACGTGTGTCAGATTGGTACGACGTGTATAACAGAAGGAACTAAAGAGGAACGACGTGTGTCAGAGGGGAATGACATGTACGACAGGAGGAACTAAAGAGGAACGACGTGTGTCAGATGGGAACGATGTGTACGACAGGAGGAACTAAAGAGGAACGACGTGTGTCAGATTGGTACGACGTGTATTACAGTAGGAACTAAAGAGGAACGACGTTTGTCAGAGGGGAACGACGTTTGTCAGATGGGTACGACAGGAGGAACTAAAGAGGAACGATGTGTGTCAGAGGGGAATGACATATACGACAGGAGGAACGACGTATGTCAGAGGGGTACGACAGGAGGAACAAAAGAGGAACGATGTGTGTCAGGGGTACGACTTGTACGACAGGAGGAACTAAAGAGGAACGATGTGTGTCAGGGGTACGACAGGAGGAACTAAAGAGGAACGACGTGTGTCAGATGGGTACGACATGTATGACAGGAGGAACTAAAGAGGAACGACGTGTGTCAGATGGGAACGACGTGTATGACAGGAGGAACTAAAGAGGAACGACGTGTACGACAGGAGGAACTAAAGAGGAACGACGTGTACGACAGGAGGAACTAAAGAGGAACGACGTGTGTCAGGGGTACGACGTGTACGACAGGAGGAACTAAAGAGGAACGATGTGTGTCAGGGGTACGACATGTACGACAGTAGGAACTAAACAGGAAAGATGTGTGTCAGGGGTACGACATGTACGACAGGAGGAACTAAAGAGAAGAACGATGTGGTGTCAAGGGTACGACGTGTACGACAGGAGGAACTAAAGAGGAACGATGTGTGTCAGGACGTACGACAGGAGGAACTAAAGAGGAACGGACGACTGTTGTCAGATGGCTACGACATGTATGACAGAGGACTGGGAAACTCAAAGAGAAAGGCGAGGCGTGTGTCAGAGGGTACGACATGTATGACAGGAGGAACTAAAGAGGAACGACGTGTGTCAGAGGGGAACGACAGGAGGAACTAAAGAGGAACGACGTGTGTCAGATGGGTACGACCGGAGGAACTAAAGAGGAACGACGTGTACGACAAGAGGAACTAAAGAGGAACGACGTGTACGACAAGAGGAACTAAAGATGAACGACGTGTACGACAGGAGAAACTAAAGAGGAACGACGTGTACGACAGGAGGAACTAAAGAGGAACGACGTGTACGACAGGAGGAACTAAAGAGGAAAGACGTGTACGACAGGAGGAACTAAATAGGAAAGACGTGTACGACAGGAGGAACTAAAGAGGAAAGACGTGTACGACAGGAGGAACTAAAGAGGAACGATGTCGTGCCCATCTGACACACATGTACGACAGGAGGAACGACGTATGTCAGAGGGGTACGACGTGTATGAGAGGAGGAACTAAAGAGGAACGACGTGTACGACAGGAGGAACTAAAGAGGAACGACGTATGTCAGAGGGGAACGACGTTTGTCAGATGGGTATGACAGGAGGAACTAAAGAGGAACGACGTGTGTCAGAGGGTACGACGTGTATGAGAGGAGGAACTAAACAGGAACGACATTTACGACAGGAGGAACTAAAGAGGAACGACGTTTACGACAGGAGGAACTAAAGAGGAACGACGTTTACGACAGGAGGAACTAAAGAGGAACGACGTGTACGACAGGAGGAACTAAAGAGGAACGACCTGTACGACAGGAGGAACTAAAGAGGAACGACAGGAAGGACTAAAGGGGAACGACGTGTACGAAAGGATGAACTAAAGAGGAACAACGTGTACGACAGGAGGAACTAAAGAGGAACGATGTGTGTCAGAGGGGAACGTGTACGACAGGAGGAAACTAAAGAGGAACGACGTGTACGACAGGAGGAACTAAAGAGGAACGACGTGTACGACAGGAGGAACTAAAGAGGAACGACGTGTACGACAGGAGGAACTAAAGAGGAACGACGTGTACGCAGGAGGAACTAAAGAGGAACGACGTTTACGACAGGAGGAACTAAAGAGGACGACGTTTACGACGAGGACAAAGGGAACGACTGTACGACAGGAGGAACTAACGAGGAACGACAAGTACGACAGGAGGAACTAAAGAGGAACGACTGTACGACAGGAGGAACTAAAGAGGAACGACAGGGATGAACTAAAGGGAACGACGTGTACGAAAGGATGAACTAAAGAGGAACAAGTGTACAGAGGAGGAACTAAAGAGGAAGGAGAGTGTCAAGAGGAACAACGTGTACGACAGGAGGAACTAAAGAGGAACGACGTGTACGACAGGAGGAACTAAAGAGGAACGATGTGTACGACAGGAGGAACTAAAGAGGAACGACGTGTACGACAGGATGAACTAAAGAGGAACGACGTGTACTACAGGAGGAACTAAAGAGGAACGACGTGTACGACAGGAGGAACTAAAGAGGAACGACGTATACGACAGGAGGAACTAAAGAGGAACGACGTGTACGACAGGAGGCACTAAAGAGGAACGACGTGTCAGGGGTACGACAGGAGGAACTAAAGAGGAACGACGTGTGTCAGGGGTACGACGTGTACGACAGGAGGAACTAAAGAGGAACGACATGTACGACAGGAGGAACTAAAGAGGAACGACGTGTGTCAGAGGGGAAAGACGTGTACGACAGGAGGAACTAAAGAGGAACGACGTGTACGACAGGAAGAACTAAAGAGGAACGACGTGTGTCAGAGGGGTACGACAGGAGGAACTAAAGATGAACGATGTGAACGACAGGGGGAACTAAAGAGGAAAGATGTGTACGACAGGAGGAACTAAAGAGGTACGACGTGTGTCAGATGGGTACGACGTGTACGACAGGAGGAACTAAAGAGGAACGATGTGTACGACAGGAGGAACTAAAGAGGAACTCCGCGAGCGGAGTCTGGCGTCGAAATCCGCCGCTGCGAAACAGTCTGGCGTCGAAGTCCGCCGCCGCCGCGAAACAGTCTGCCGTCGAAGTCCGCCGCCGCCGCGAAACAGTCTGCCGTCAAATCTGTAAAGAATCGAATTTTCAGCATTAGAAGCGTGAGTACTTTATTAGCACCAAAATCAAGAGGATTTTAGCGCCAAAATCCATTAAAAAAAAATAATTTTTTTGCGTCAGAAGCGAGAGAATTTTATTAGTGTCAAAATCTGTAAATCAAAGTATTTTAGCGCAAAAATCCATTTAAAAATAGCATTTTTTACGTCAGAAGCGAGAGAACTAAAATTAGCAAAAAAATCTTGAATTGTGCAAAAATCGTTAATGACAAAAGCACAATAACTTTATTTGGAAAGAGGACACGTCGCACACCTGTCAGCCTCTTCTCTGGCAGCCCTGCTGGGCTGGACATTCAGTAGCTGCTTGTCTGGACTCCACAATCATGGCTGCCTGCTCCCTGCAGACAATAGAGCATGCTGAGCTCACAGCAGGGGGGCTCTCACTGAAGTTAACCAGAAGGGAATCTTTCCAAGTCTCTTACCTACAGTATTTACTTTATGGCAGCTTCCTTTGTGTCCTGCAATTCACACAGCAGAGAACTATCTCTGAAGGGGGGCAGGGCTCTTACACACATGAAGCTGTATAACTTTTTTTATAGGCTCACAATTAAAGTTACAGTTACTGGGAATAAAAAGATGATAGAAAACACACACATTACTGCAAAAAAAAAAAAATTGCGACACAATCCCTTTAAGAAGGCACTCAAGATTCTCTCCTCTTATCGATCTGCAACCTTTCTTGATACCCCATATATGTAAAGTACTAAAACTACAATTATGGACTTCTGTGAAGTGTCTGGATAGACTTGATTTATTCTGTATAGAATTGGTATTACTATTATTGCTTTGTTGTAATATACGGATCTTAAATTTTCTGATGGTGCATCCAATGTAATACAGTTTTACACAAACTGCATCCCACCATGTAAACTACATATTGCAGTTTATGTATTCCTGTATAGAGATTTTTTTTTGTACCCAAGGGATTTGAAAATTTGTCAACCCTGTTTCCTGAGGGTCAGTGCAAGTCTGTCTAGTCTAAGGCTACACAGGATTGATAAGTCTGCCCACACTCGCCCTCCTATTTAGTCCGTCCTGTCTCTGGAGGGGGCGATTGCCGGTCGAACATTAAGGTGTTTTAAATTTTTCCATTTTTCAGAAATTTAAAAATGTCCGATCTCTTTCCCTGGGAACCCAGACTATAGGTCTAAGTACAGTGACCATATATGCCTGCCCCAAGGATAAAGAGAAACCATTCCATCTCACAGAGCAAGAGGTAAGTGTAACAACTCACCGGAGACGGGTCACTTTGTGGATTTTTGCATAGAGCCAGGCCAGGGAGCAGAATCTAAAAAAATCCCCTCATTTGTCAGCCTTTTACCCCTGTACAGGGATCTGGACTTCGCTGCAGGACACTCCCAGGTTGCTCCATGGAGTAGTCACACCCACACAGCTGATACTACAATCCATCCTGCGTGTATTCAGTCTAAAAGTACAATATGGTTGCACATTATAATGAACATGACTTGTAGCCCCCACCCCGCTGCAGTCAGAGCTCATTGCACCCCTTAAATACTGCAGTCAATATCGACCAAGGTGTCCAAGCAGTTAGAGGATGCGAGCCCCTGCGTGCGCCTTCTCTGCCATAGCTGTACGTCTGGTGGGGCCATGCTAAAGGTTAATACTGACCAGCAACGATTCTCTGGTGTAAAGCGTTAGAGGAGTGATGACAGGTTATAACCCCTTCATTATATGCTGCACTATATTTTTACCGTTAAAACCCAACAGATTAACATGCAGGGAAAGGTAAATGAAGACTATTACCAAATACATTGCTCTTTTGATTTTGCTTGGGTTAGGAGATAAAGGTTATGATCTCCTCTTAGAGCACACTAGTTTCTTTGGTTACTGACCATCTCTGCCCACCTTGCTCCACGAGTTACCGATCATGGCGAGTCACTCCCTGCAGAGTCTTATCTCTAGCAACGGTCTTTGTTTACCTACGTAAATGAGTCTTTCACCCTTTAGTACTCTGTAGCCTTGTGTACTACACTTTATAAATCTTTTGCAGTCCTATTGCTGTAGCTGGATCAGCTAGGAATAGCAGAGCTGATATGTTCATTATTGCTATAGCCACCCACAAGTGTGAGTCTGACGCTACCTTTGACTACGTGAAACTGCTTGGTGAGAGAACCCCTTTAATAGAAGAAATAATAGAAGTGTGTTTTAAAAAAACAAAAACAAAAAGGTTGACCACCTCTCGGGATCCTTCTTGTAGTAATAGAAGACCAAAATATGAATATATACACAGAGAGGGGCATGTAGGGGCAGGAATGTGTGTGATTGAAAGCGAGGGGTTAGTAATTAGGGATCTTGGTAGGTCTAGGGGCTGAGATTGGGTTCTTCACAGGCAGCAGTGATGGATCACGATTCTGAGAGTATTACAATAGCTGAACCTTTTTCTGCAAGCCTTTTTGTGAAACGTCACGGTGAGAGACATAACAGGGAGAGACAGTACTCGGAGAAACATAGGGAGAGACAGTACAGGGAGAGACCGTACAGGGAGAAACTTCATAAGGGGAGACATCACGGAGAGAGACAGTACAGGGAGAAACTTCATAGGGAGAGACATCACGGGGACAGACGGTAGAGGGAGAAATTTCATAGGGAGAGAAAAATAGAGAGTACAGGGAGAAACATCATGGAGAGTGACAGTGCTGGGAGCGACATCACTGGGAGAGACAGTACAGGGAGAGACATCACGGAAAGAGACAGTACAGGGAGAAACTTCACGGGGAGAGACATCACGGGGAGAGACATTAGTGGGAGAGACATCACAGGGAGATACATCACGGGGAGATACATCACAGGGAGTGACATCACAGGGAGAGACAGTACAGGGAGGAATCTCACGGGGAGAGACAGTACAGGGAGCGACATACTTTGGTGAGATCTCACGTAGAGAGACATTACTGGGAGAAACATCACGAGGAGAGACAGTACAGGGAGAAACATCACGGAGAGAGACAGTACAGGGAGAAACATCATGGGGAGAGACAGTACAGGGAGAAACATCACGGGGAGAGACATTGTAGGGAGAGACTGTACAGGGAGAAACATCACGAGGAGAGACAGTACAGGGAGAAACATCACGGGGAGAGACAGTACAGGGAGAAACATCACGGGGAGAGACAGTACAGGGAGAAAAATCACGGGGAGCGACAGTACAGGGAGAAAAATCACGGGGAGCGACAGTACAGGCAGAAAAATCACGGGGAGCGACAGGACAGGCAGAAAAATCACGGGGAGCGACAGTACAGGGAGAAACACCACAGGGAGAGACCGTACAGGGAAAAACATCACGGGGAAAGACAGTACAGGGAGAAACATCATGGGGAGAGACAGTACAGGGAGAAACTTCATAGGGAGAGACATCACGGGGACAGACGGTAGAGGGAGAAATTTCATAGGGAGAGAAAAATAGAGAGCGTACAGGGAGAAACTCAGGGAGAGACAGTGCTGGCAGCGACATCACTGGGAGAGACAGTACAGGGAAAGACATCACGGGAAGAGACAGTACAGGGAGAAACTTCATAAGGAGAGACCTCTCGGGGAGAGAGAGTAGTGGGAGAGACATCACGGAGAGAGAGTACAGGGAGTGACATCACAGGGAGTGACATAACGGGGAGTGACATCACAGGGAGTGACATCACAGGGAGTGACATCACAGGGAGTGACATCACGGGGAGAAATCTCACGGGGAGAGACATCATAGGGACAGACAGTACAGGGAGAAATCTCAAGGGGGGAGAGACAGTACAGGGAGCGACATACTTTGGTGAGATCTCACGGGGAGAGACATCATAGGGAGAGATCTCACAGGAGAGACAGTACAGGGAGAAACATCATGGAGAGAGACATAGGGAGAGACAGTACAGGGAGAAACATCACGGAGAGAGACAGTACAGGGAGAAAAATCACTGGGAGCTACAGTACAGGCAGAAAAATCACGGGGAGCTACAGTACAGGCAGAAAAATCACGGGGAGCGACAGTACAGGGAGAAACACCACAGGGAGCGACAGTACGGGGAGCGACAGTACGGGGAGCGACAGTACGGGGAGAGACAGTACGGGGAGAGACATCACGGGGAGAGACAGTACGGGGAGAGACATCACGGGGAGAGACATCACGGGGAGAGACATCACGGGGAGAAACGTCACGGGGAGAGACAGTACTGGGAGAAACATCACGGGCAGAGACAGTACGGGGAGAAACATCACGGGGAGAGATCACAGGGAGAGAGTACGGTGGGAATGGCTGCACAGTCAGCCCTGGGGACCTAGAGTAGCCCCAGAGCTGTCTTTGTAAGAAGCCAGCGATTGGGGCACACTGTGTGCTTCCCTGACTGCTGCTTGTGTCAAACTGATACAACTCAACTTGATGGATCATTATGTTGACAGTTGTATCAAATCTCCTGCTTCTGAGTTGGGAGAGCCCACTGTGCAGAGGGAAGCCTGTAAGTCTACATCATGTGCACACCGACAGCAGTGTGATATAGATGCCTATATTCTATGGAGGAGGAGGCTGAAGCAAAAGGTAACCTTTGTCACACTATGTCCTCAATGTGCTGTGCCTGCTATATTGTATATAGTGAGAGACTCCGATCACCCTGTACAAACAGCTATGCCCTCCGCTCCCCCGGCACAGTTGGTTTCTTCCACACAATGATAAGGATCGCCTGAGTTATAAAGTAAAACCTGTAATACTGAGGGAAATCCTCTGGATTGTGAATGACCTGTATTTGAGAAAAGTCTTATAATTTCATCTACGATCAATTTTTGTGTGTTTGTGCGGAGGTGATAGGTGCTCTTTAAACTATTCCCCCAAAAAGTACAACTTGTCCCGAATAAAACGAGGCCTCAACCAACTGCATCACTGGGAAAAATAAAAACCGTTACGATGGTTGAAACGCAAGGAGGCAAAAACTAAAAAACCGTGCTGCTCATTAAGTGCTTTTCACGCGTTCGGCTTATGGGCTTAACCCCTTACCAGCATGCTTTACACCACTTCTATTATGTGTGTTAGAAACTTCTGCTCCTCATGTGGCAAAAGTGGTGTGACCTCGGTAAAGGGGGTGTAACTTTGTGAAAAGGTGCTCTGTGCCAAAATTTTGCTGCAATTTGTGGCATAAAGTAAGCCTTAGACTAGACAGTGTAAACCTGAGTCAGATTTATCAGCTCTATGATACATAAGGGGCAGGGTAAGACTGACTGGTCTAAGGATTGATCAGTGTGCCGCAGTCTCGTCATGTCGGAGGGGACCGTGTAATTAGTAAACGGTACAGTGCCCCTTTAAGAGTCATTGGTGTCCCCCCGGTTGGGTTACTGAATTATGGTTGACATTAACACTATGTTAATTATTCTTTTCTTTTTAGGCTACGCGCAAGGTCACATCCCTCCTCATTTGCTATACAGACGGCTTAGAACTTGACAGCCGGATTTTGTTAGGTCTTGAACTATGGGCGCTTCCGAGCCGGGAACAAGTCACTTGCATGTAAGCTCACAGGGCACGTATCCCGATGGCGTCAAAGTGATTCTCCACCTGGATTGGTGGGGGCAAAACCTCTCGATTTGGGAACGGTCCTGCCGCTGGATATAAGGTCCCCCGTTTGGTTCCTCTCAATATGTCCTAGTGGCCTCGCTAGAACTTTTGCTGCCCATGTCGCCATGTTTGGCACCTCCCTTTTTACAGACCACACCCCTTACTCTTTCAGGTCACACCTCTTTTTATAGGCCCCTCCCCTCATCCATAAATCATATTGGCCACTGGAGAGAAAAAAGGCGTCTTTGTCACTATATTCTAAAATCAAACCTTTTTTATTTTTCTGGCGATGGTGCCGCGTGATATATATGTATAAGTTTTAATTGATATTATTATTATTTTTTTTTTGTTTCATTTTCATTTTTTTTTTTTTTTTTTTTTAAGAACTTTTCATTTAATTTTCTTGTGAGGCTGGATAGAAAAACGTCAGTTCTGTCCGGGCTCTTATTTCTTACTCCCTGCACAGAATAAATTACATAATTTTATAGATTGAATCATTAAGGACACAGCAATACCTGTTATCTGAAGTTTTTTTTTTCTTGTATTGGGGAATAAAATTTTTATGCGCTTTTTACCTTTTTTTTTCTTTTTTTTCCTTAATTTTTTTTTTTATTTGGGAATTATTTTTATTTTCATTTGATAAAACTTTTTTTTCTTTTTTTTTTTCTTGAATTTTGTATTAGGGAGGTAGGTTTTTTTATTTTAGTTTGTTTAAAAAAAAATTTTTTATTTGCTTCTTACTTTTTTTCTTTTTGTCCCACTATGGGACCAGACTATGCGATCGCTTGATCACAATTTATAGCGATCACGTAGCAGGAGTGCCCATGGGTGACAGAGGGAGCCCCCGTCCTCTGTTAGCTACCTTGATGCAGTGGACATCACTGACCACAGCATCTAGGTGGGTAAATGGCCAGGATCGGAGCGAACGCCATTTGTGGCTTCAGCAGCCGGGGCCCGGTTTTACATTAGTCTCGGAGCTCGCACCATATGCAGTGCCCAGAACACTTGCTAACCCTCTCAGTGGTTCGGAAGTGTTGGCAAATTGTGTGGCCCAGGGTGGACCGCCGGTTTCCACTACTCGCTCCACCACTGGGCGGTCAGGGGGTTATATGCTCCTCAGTGTTGAGGCTTCTTCTCTCTGCAGGGTCATGAGGGCGGCGGGTCGATACTTATATACATTAGGAATGTTGCTGATCTATATATATGATGGCCCTGGCATTGCTCTGTCACCATAAACTCCAGACCAGAACCATGAGGTCTCCTAGGATGGGCTATAGGTTTTAGGTTCTCCTAGCACCAGGTTTGTGAAGTCCCCTTGAGGTTATTCTTGTCCTATGTTTATACCACATGCATTCAATGTCCGGTATCTTCTTCTCCCGCAGTCCACTGCCTCATGATTTCTATTTCATACAAAGTGAAATTTATCTCTTCGCTAAAGTTGAACCGGACAAGTCCAACAAAGAGACCAAAGAATTCTACAAAGAGTTTCTCCATCAACTCGGGATCACTGAGGAAATTGAGGTGAATAGATGTAAAGCGTTAGCAAATTGTATTGAGTGATGATGGGCCTGTGACACAAGAGGTAATGTTTGAGAATTATATATATTTTGTAAAGAGGCTCATGGAGTCACTGGCGACAACAGTACTGTCAGCTTAGTAGTTTAGTATGGCTGTAGTAGTCAGTCCAGGCCAGTTTTTTACTGTAGCAGTCTAAGTGCTGGGTGGGATGACTGCTCCCATGTATCCTGACCAGATTTTGTCTGGACTAGTTTAAGTCTGGTCAGTCAGTTGAACAGAGGGGGAGTGTTTTGGCTTCCAGGAATTGGTTGGAGCAGCAAACAGTGCTAAGAAGAGAGGCTATGTCTTCCCCAGGCTTGAGAGGCATACACTGGACTTTGTGAGTACTGTGGGTGGTACCGTGCGGTAGGCCAGGACCATTGTTAGAGAGGGACTCTCTGTATGTTTAGTCAGCGGCTAGACAGATTAGGATTTATGTTATATTGTTTTTTCATTGCTGTCATTCACACGGACTGTGTATAGTTCTGTTACGGCTGAAGACAAGCCATCTGGCTAAAGAGACTCCAATGCTGCTTAACAGATGCTGACTGACTCTGTCTCAAATACCTTTGTGCATATATATATATATATATATATATATATATATATATATATATATATATATATATATATAATATATAAATAATATAATATATAAAATTTCCATAAAAAAAAACTCAGCAAAATAGTAATTAAAAAAATAAAAATTAAGCCGTCGTGCTGTTTATTTTAAAGGGAAAAAAATCCTAAACTCTTTTAAAAAATCACTAATTTATAGGAATCCATTCCCCTCAAATTGTGCTGGAAAAATTAAGTTTTGACTGTCAAAGCATTGAGGCAAAAACAGAGATCTGATCATAAAGAGGTTAAACATCTAAAATGTCATCTTTCCGTCCCGTCTATTTAACTTCTCATGTGTGATATCAGATCATCCCTGTAGAAAACCAAATGAGATCGAGATCACACAAGATCAAGTTGCTCAAACATCATACGCTTTTTGCTGATGAGAAGATCCGCCCGCTCCTCCAGTGCGAGTTCGGAGACTGGTTCTGTAACCGGTGAGTCCTGCACTTTATTCGGCAATAAACTAACAGATGGTGTCGCCCTGATTCTGAGACACTTGAGGTATAAAGTATCTGTTATTTATGTATCCATATTATACGTCCTATTTAAAGCACCACTTAGTTTTTTTGTTTTTTTTTCCCTATAATTCATTAGAAATTGCTTCTAGGTAACACAGTAGTACCAGTAATGTTGCTTCCTGCATCTGAATACGGGATTTCTCACTGCTGCAGCAGGGTCATGTAACTTGCATTCTGAGTTAGTTGTGTGACCCGGAAGTGAATCTCTATGCATTCTTGTGGGAGGTTCAAAGTCGGCCTCATAGGAATGTGTACAGAGACAGACTTCCTGTTGGCATCAGAAGCGCAGTGTGCATGTAGGCAAAGTTACTGGCACTTAGCAATTTATAATGAACTAAGGGAAAACCCCCGAAAAACTAGAGTGTTCCTTTACGGTGTGTCCGATCTTGGACACTTAACTACTTACATGCTGCGGGAAACACGACCATGGCATCTAAGTGGTTGAATAAGGGTGCATCGCGCTGTTCTGCTGCCTAATAAAGGTCTTCATGGCTGCCATGGTTATATATACGCCTTAATGACCAGGTGTTACTATCTGGGTCACTGTGGACATTAGCTAGAAGCTCCGGCACATGAATAGGGGGCATTTATATATTCACACTTTGGCACAGCAGCCGGTACAGCTCGGCTCCGAGGTTCCTACATTGCAGGATGGCCTCGGGGCTCTCAGAGCTGCGCTATCACCTGCAAGTTGCTGAGCAGAGCAATATAGAGGTCTGTGGCAGAGCTCCGAATCCAATATGGCGTCCGCTCCCTCTGTTGGTTACTTTCTCTGGAGAAAGTGGAGATCAGGTCCCTCTGTGTCCGGACCTTGTCCATCCCTGATCGCTGTGTCTAAGCTTTCGGGGACCACATTAAATGATCTGGTGGCCATGATTCAGCCCGCAGGCCTTGAGTCTGACACGTGCAGTAGAAATTTCAATACCCGCTCACTCTGGCGATTTGTTTTTGATATTGTTTAGTCTCGTTTCTTTTCACTTCCCTCGTTTTCTTCGCCTTCTTTCCGCAGGGTTGTTCAGTTTGTCGATTTGGAGAGCAAGAACCTCGCCGCTGAATTGGAAAGGCGTATCCGATCAACAACGCTTCATATTTGCAATGAACGCAGATGGTGAGAGTTGGCAGCCGGTCTGTTTTATGTCACTAGAGAGGATCATGAGTGACGAATCCATTTTCATTTTTCAGCACAATACGTGTGGGTCACCCGTGGATGGAGCAGCAACATATTGTGGACAACGTCCTTGTGGCGACTGAAGCCCTGGTTAAGGAGTTACCAATGGTAGGTGTCCTGTGTGCCCCGTGCATCACTGTAGTGTGAGCCCAAGGGGGGCGTCGTCTTATATCATTATTATCAATTGAAAAAACAAAAAAGAAAGCATATACAACCATAAGCTGCACTACTATTACTGATTACAAAATAGCAACACAGAAACAAATGGCTCCAAAAAAGACCCATAAAAACACTTAAAGGGGACGTATCACTTCTTACTTCATACTGCTCTCAGCTTCTCAACTCTAGAAATGCAGGGGCATTTCTTCCCTTCCCAGCTGGGTGACATAATCCCACCTTCACTGTTCATGCTGGCTCCTGAGACTCCCCCCCCCCTCCTCCCCCTCTCCGAGTCCACATGTCACTGTTTCTCTCCCTATGCAGTCTTATTTTGTAAGAGCTGTATACATACCACAGGCTGCATTCAATCTAGACTGAGCACTGATCTCTTCTCCTCTCACAGCTGGAGATTTGTTACAGTTGAATCCAGCTTTCTACGAACAGCACAGATCTCCTTTCTTAGGCACCGAGACACAACTGTGCTGTTTTCTGATTGTATAATCTGCTGCAGTGTGTTTCTGCTGGGTGTGCAGAGAGAAATTGCTACGGCCCCTAACTCTGAGTCAGAGAGGCAGGGATCGAGGCACAGTTGTGCTGTTTCCTGATTGTAGAAGCCCTGCAGTGTTCTGTTTCTTCTGACTGTGCAGAGTGAAAATGTGCCAGTCCCTAACTTTGAGTGAAAGGCAGGAATGCAAGCTCCGTGAATACGGCCGAACGGGGGCCGAACAGAATGTAAATGAGCTCTCAGCTAGTGAAATGCAAGGAGGAGGGATCCGACCAGGACTGGAGATCAGTGTAAACAGAAGATAAGGAAAACTGTGATTACACAGCTTTGCTAATGACATTGCAAAGCTGCTTGTATTCACTGTCCCCTTATTCTGAAGACCATTTAATGAAATTATACAACCCCTTTAAGACCACAAGCTACAGTCTTGTGCCTATGAGTTCATCCAGATACCACCGTCATATCAGAAGATCCAAACATAATACAAATCGTCAAGAAATAAATGAATGATTCCAATAAGGGTATGTTTACATGGCGTATTGCGCTGGGTAACGGTGCACCCATTACCTGCGTTATATTACGCGTGTACAGAATCTATGGTTTTAACGACGACTCCCAAGCTTATCCATTGACGATCCGCATTAGTGTGTGAACCGACTTAATGCGCATTGAACACTGCATGCTATGGCGCGTGTGCGGCTGCAGTAGCTCTCCACTGCATTCAATACGTGCTGACCACGTGACTCCTTTGAAATCACACATGTGTATATGCGGCTTTGACATTGGTCAAGTTAGGGTGGTGTGGCTACATTATGAACCCGGCCTCTGACTAGCGCGCATGCGCAGCAGATAGCTATCTACAGCACTTCTATACTGTAGCTGCCCACTGTCTTCACTGATCAGAACGTCGCACTGTATTTAGTAGTTTGACATTTGGTTTGGGGTGAGTGGTTACATTATAGAAGCACCGACCTCCTGACTACTGCACAGGGAAGATCAGTGCACTACACACCCGAGCACAATGTCATCACTTTCGCGGCCCAGAAATAGTGGTATAAATATGGTTAAATTGCACATAATCTGTTATACATGTAAATTTTATAAACACTGAAGCACTTTGATCAAGGCAGTTCTTGGTTATAAGAGGCTTCATGAAACGTGAGCGTGACTTTGTGTGCAAAATTTTGAAGCCGTAGCTAGGTTTAAAGGGGTTTTGCCAGGACATGCCTTATCTGCTAAGAAGCTAATGTAAACAAGCCACGGAGCTGAGAGAGAGAGAGAGAGACACACAGCCAGAGAACAGAGCCTGCATAAGGGATCGTGTGAAATGTTCACTCAAATAATCAAACTACAACTAGTGGATTCTGTATACAAAAGACAATAACTTTTCTCCACAGCAGCTTGAAAGCTTCTTCATGTTCTCTGTCATCAGATAAAGCAGGGATCTACTCAGATAATCACACTACAACTAGTGGATTCTGTATACAAAAGACAACATATTTCTACCCGGTGCCTTGAAAGCTTCTTCAGCTCCCTTTCATCAGATAAGAAGTGTGCTCTGCTCAAGCCCGGCCAGCAGCTCTTGTCACGTCTTACCTAATAGAAGCTTTTAAGTAACTAAGGGCAGGTAAGGCAGCCTGTAGCTCTCTCAGACTGCAATTTTTGTAATCACATATATTTAGAAAAGTGATTAAATACCCATTTTGGAGGATCCCACATCAACATTACATCGTGGCAAAACCCCTTTAAGTAATCCAATTTACAAAAGGTGTAAAGTTAGACTAGACAATGTAAACCTGGGATACATGTGGCACACTGTAGGACTGTTTGGTCTAAGGCTACACAGGATTGATAAATCTGCTCCCCCACCCCCATTTAGTGCGTCCGAACTCTGGAGGGGGCGATTTCTGGTCGGACAATAATGTATTTTGATTTTTTTTATTCTTAGAAATGGAAAGATGTCAGATCGCTGTCCCTGGAAATGCAGTGTACAAAGCCTCTGAACATCTACACCTCCATGGACAGAGTGAACGAATTTGAACTCACAGAGAAAGAGGCAAGTATTATGGTTCACTTTGTAAATAGAGCAGAGCAGAGTCTAAGGAGCCCCCTTGTTTTCAGCCTTTTACCCGAATACAGGGATCTGGACTTCGCTGCAGGAGACTTCCAGGTTGCTACTCTCTGGAGTTAGTCACACTCGCACTGATACTGCAATCTGTCATGCGTGTATTCAGTCTAAAAGAACAACATGGCTGCACATTACAATGAACCTGACTTGTAGCCCACACCCACTGCAGAGCTCATTGCACCCCCTAAAGGCTGCGGTCAATAGCGACCATGGTGTCCAAGCAGTTAGAGGAAGGAAGCTCCGGCCGGCGGCGTGTCTGCAATAGCTGTACTTCTGGTGGGGCTGTCCTAAAGGTTGTAAGGGTGTGTTCACACGGCTTATTTTGACGCCCATCTCGCCGCGTTTTGCACTTCATACGCGGCGAAATGTACGTGGTCTCCTCGGGTGTGCAGTACGATTGTATCGTATGCCCGGGAAGAGAAGTGACGTGGCAAATGTTCGCGCCGCTTACGTGCCACTGACAGTGCATATGAATACACGCCTCAATACGTCGTGTGAGCATACCCTTACCGTCCAGCAATGATTCTCTGGTATCCTTTGTATTTTTCCATCTACATAGACATATGAGGGTTTGTTTTTGCGGGACAAGATTTACTTTTTACTGGTGACCACACCATAAACTATACTGGGAAAGTGAAACAAAAAATTCTAGGTGGGGTGAAATGTGAAAAAAAAACCTACTTGCGCCATGTTTGCAGGGTTTTCTTGTCTTTGTTTCCGGAATACACCAAATGTGTTCTCTGTATTCTGCAGTTCGATATGACTCCGGTGATGCCAAATATCTGAGATTTTAGTTATGTTTTAGAATATTTTAGTTGTTTTTAAAGTACTATCACTTAACTAATTGCGATTTTTTTTTTTCTTTGCAAGCTGAAGTCTAGTTTTTTATTGGTACCGTTTTGCGATAGATGTGACTTTGTGATCACTTTATTCCAATTTTTTGTGACATCACGAAAAAAAGTTTTTTTCTTCTGTAGAGCTCAGCGTTTGGGATAAATGAAGTTATGTTTTAGTAGATTGGATTCCTTACGGACGCAGCGATACCATTTATGTGCAACTTTTTTTTTTTTTTTTTTTTTTTAAATATTTGATAAATGGCAAATAGGGGGGTGGTTTTGAACTTCTAATATCTTTTATGCTTTAAAAAAAAAAAAAATATATACAAGCAGTTTCCCCAGGTTACCTGACCACACGGGGGCTTGCTTCTTGTACACCCATCTGTGTTAGGTAAACAATACAGTAGGGGGCAGCACGATGGTGCTTCTGTAACTTCCTACCTGAGGCAGGAAGTAATAGAATCGTTAACATGGAAGCCTTCATTAGGCTGCCAGCTGCCACTGTAACCGATTGGTACCCTGCAATCTCACCACGGGGGGACAGGCTGACAGGCAGGAGACACCAGGACCGCAGCATCTAAATGGTTAAACCTAAGTGCATAGCACTGTATGGATGTAACTGTAGAGAGTGCCCTGTATGCGTATGTGGCGTGCGGTCACTGCTAGATACAACCAGAATCTGCCACTTGCGGAGATGCACCCAATCCTGGCCATTTAACCATGTAGACGGTGTGGTAAACATGTCCGTGGCGTCTAAATGATTAGAATATGGGGACTGCGGTCTGTTATGAACCAATCGCGGGGGCGTCATGGTGGCCGGGGGCTTATTGAAGGTTTCCATGACTTCCATCTTACTACTCCTTTTACACCCTGCCCTAGGTAAGATGTAATAGGAGATCAATGATAAGTACTGTGGTATATAGTACTATAGCATGGTCAAGTCTCCTAGGGGCACTAAATGCAAAGAAAAACAAAAAATTAAAAAATGAAAAAAATAAAATTTTGACTTGTAAAAGTCCAAACTAACACGGCATCACTTATATATCCCACACATTGACTGGTGGGAAAAAAGCCAGAATTTTTTTTAGTTTGGTCATCCCACCTCCCATAAAAAAATATGGAATAATAAAAGGTGATCAGAAAGTATCACACTCCTAATCGGTACCAATAAAAACTAAACTTCACCCTGCAAACTTCACCCTCACACAGCTTTAAAAGAGGAAAAATGGGAAAAAAAATTATATTGGTCTCAGAAAACGGCAATGCGAAACAAATTTTATTTATTTTTTTAAAGTAGTAAAAAACACAATGAAAACTATAGACATTTGGGACCACATGTATGAAACTGTTTAGGTCTAAAACTCACTTTTTTGCCCATAGATTACTGTGGGCAAAAGAGTGAGTTTTAGACCTAAACAGTTTCATACATGTGGCCCTTGGTGTCGCCGAAATGGTACCGACCTGCGGAATACAGATGACGTCATTTATAATGAACGGCATGAAAATGAAATCCCCACAAAAATGGAGCACCATCCATCCCACAAGGAGGTTATGTGGTGTTTCCCAGTACATTCTATAGGAATGTCAATGGTCCCATTAAAAACTAGATCTTGTCCTGCAAAAAACAAGCCCCCATAGGACTATGTAGACGGAGGAATATAAAACTTACGGAAAGCGTGGAGGAAAAAATGAAAAACAAAAATCTGAAATGAGCTGTGTCTTTACGGAGTGAACAGGACATTAGCATCAAATTTATTTGTATTTTTTTTGTTTCTTTTTTACATATATATTTTTTTTTTTAAAGACCCCTGTGTACATGACTTCGTGGCTATTGTCATTGCTCTGTTAATCTAATCTTATCCATCCCTGTACAGAGAATAAAGCGATCATTCTGTCATTACCTACTATTTGTAGTGAGACTACATAGGGATTAGCTGCAGTAAAGTGAGGTTAGGCTGCCAGGTCATTCAGGAGTTTTATCTCTTCACTATTACAACTGGAAAAGGACAAGATTTTATATTATATTTTTGATTGCATAGGTCTACCAAAATAAAAGGAAAAAAAAATTGCCAAAAATTCTAAACAAAATAGTTTTCCAGGAATATTGGTTTTAACAAAAACACTCTCTTCTCATGGAAGTGTCCCTTTAAGGCCAAAATAGGTTGTGTCCTGAGGGAATTAAATTTTTTTCTCTATTGTAGATTCAGACAATTGAGCAAAAGAGGAGAATGGAAAGTAAGTGGTGGAGCGATAAATGTGGGAACATACAAGGAACCTCAGAGTCTGATAACGTCGGGATGGATTTGGATACAGTCGCTCCTCACAAGGAATGGAAGGAGACAGATAACGCAGAGATGGAAATCCCTCATCAGTTCCTAGAGCCAGAGCCAAAAAAGCAAAAAAGGGGATTTAGGTGAGTGTTCGGGGTAGCTGATAATCTATGGTCGCTGGGGGGGGTCCTATATCGAGTCCTTCACCAGTCTTGGGTCAGTGGCAGCCGGGCTCTCCAGTGAGCAGGCAGATGGTTTATTACCGTCTCTGGTTTCCCTGAACACTGTATACAGTGAGCTCAGTAATTGGTGTCTATACACCGGGTGGTCATGTGATCACCGGGGCTCGGTAACTGCAGGAGCTGCTGGGTCTTATCAGATTACAGATCAGCTCTGCAGTCATGTGATCACTGGGGCTCAGTAACTACAGGAGCTGCTGGGTCTTATCAGATACAGATCAGCTCTGCAGTCATGTGATCACCGGGGCTTGGTAACTGTAGGAGCTGCTGGGTCTTATCAGATAGAGATCAGCTCTGCAGTCATGTGATCTCCGGGGCTCGGTAACTGCAGGAGCTGCTGGGTCTTATCAGATACAGATCAGCTCTGCAGTCATGTGATCACCGGGGCTTGGTAACTGCAGGAGCTGCTGGGTCTTATCAGATACAGATCAGCTCTGCAGTCATGTGATCTCCGGGGCTCGGTAACTGCAGGAGCTGCTGGGTCTTATCAGATACAGATCAGCTCTGCAGTCATGTGATCACTGGGGTTCGGTACCTGTAGGAGCTGCTGGATCTTATCAGATACAAATTGACTTCAGAAGGCTTTATAAGGGTTTTCGTAAGTCTGAGAAAACCGGTGAAGGGTCATGAGACGCCCTCCGTTATTTAACGTATGTCTGTGATCTTTTATAGGGGACAGAGGAGCAAAATGAGAAAAAAAGCGCAAAACGAGACCATATAAGAAGCATTCACAACAAAAAGCTTAAGTGCAAGATGGATGAAAGTGAAGAGGGGATCAACTCTAATCCGAGCAAGAGCCCCTAGAGCAGCGCTCCTAAAGGGAGTCTGTCACAGCCAATCATTCCTCTGTATGAACCTGACAGGCGGGTAGGGGTCTAACCTGGATCATTAGACCTGTGAACGGTGCAGTTCATAACATGATGATCCACCTTCTGCTAGTGAGCCACCAGGTCCCATTGCCAGAAGTCATCACTCCTTCTCACAACGCCGCCTCTGGTGTATGAGGTCACACTAGAGCTGTCAAATGGGTGAGGCTGGGAGTGGGCACTTGTGTCAGTCAGGCCCAACCCAGTGGGTACTTGTGGCTCATTTGCATATTAGTATCACTTCTTATAAATACCCTGTTTTACATTATAATCTAGTGCTAACCCCACCCCGCCCACGTGATTACTTTCATGGATCAGGCGGCACCACCCAAATCTTCTCAGACCCCAAATCTGAAGCAGAAAAAATATGAAGACACCAGTCTGTACAATGTGAATTTGAGTTTATCCTACTTTGCCATTTCCTTTGTTGCTTCTATACCTTTATGTACTTGCTGTTTTTTTATCTTTGATATGGTCACCACATCTACTGCTTTTTGTCAGTGCTGCAAAGCAAGGAGCAATTGCTGTACTGTTGCTGTGAAGATTCTGAATAAATGATAAAAGTGTATGTAGTATTTTATCAAGCTAAAGCCCAGCCTTGGTTATCCTATGATGGATACACAACCATCTTATTCTAAATCAAAGGGCTACAGAACTTTTTTACTGCATAGCCCTAACATTTGAGGTTTTTTTTTTGTTTTGTAGGATATATTAATAGAATAGTTTGGGATACGTATATCTTCATACTGAAAGTGGTTATGCAGCGTTATAATACTAATGATCTAGCTAGAGACATGCTTTCCATTTTATAGCCTTGGGTTCTGATTCTTTGCACTACCACAGCCTGCACTGCCGTCTATGGTTGACAGAACCACAGGCTGCACTGCTGTCTATGGTTGACAGAACCACAGGCTCCACTGCCGTCTATGAGAGGCAGAATTACAGGCTCCACTGCCATCTATGGGTAGGGCGAACACAGGCTCCACTGCCGTCTATGAGAGGCAGAATTACAGGCTCCACTGCCATCTATGGGAGGCGGAACTGCAGGCTGCATTGCCGTCTATGAGAAAATTTTCTCTACCTAAAAGCCTCATTCGTTCTTTATTTAGAATGCATTGGTATATCTAGCTATGCTTATAGGGCACGGCATTATCATTAAGAGAGGAGGGGGGTACATTTAAATACAGTAACAATCACAAAAAATGCATCCATTTTTAAAACTTTATTAAATTAAACTGACAGACACTGCTCACCCTGTCACAACTCAGAAAACCCTAAACTTCCCAAGGTTGCTCTAAACAAAAATGGTGCAGTTATTTTTTTTTCTTATTCAAAGCTTTATTGATCTTTTAAAGGGAAATCACAATATTCTCAAATATTACCATTTGTAAAGAGAGCAACACAAACAATTCAGAGGAATACAATGACATCAATAAAGACAAAGCGCTCCATAGGGCATCAATAAAGATAAAAAAATATCGCAAGATCTTCTTATTGAAAGTTCAGCAAGTAGATAGGATTCAAGAGCGGATCAATTACGTTATGTTCACTTTGCGACATGTTATCTTCATTCCTTAATTCAATATGATTCTGGCAATATAGTTTCCTTCACATTATAAAAATAAAAACTTTTTATACTTTTTAACCCCATTATTGCCGCAGCCAGGTTTGACCTCTCTGACGAAGCACCATTTTTGAAGTCTGACGTGTCACTTCATGTGGGAATAACTTTTTGATACTTTACCTATCCACGTGATTCAGATTTTGTTTTCTCATGACAAATTGTGCTTTAAGCCAGTAGTAAGTTTTACATAGTCATATAGTATGGTTATGAAAAGACACCTGTCCATCAAGTTCAAACAAGGATGGGTAAAATGTGGATGAAGGAAGGGAGAGAAGGATTTCAATCCTAGCCTCCCCACTGGTGAATACCCTGAAACCTACAAGGCAAGAACCAATCTGCTCCAGGGAAGACCCCACCTCTGACCCCAGAGCCACCACCAAAGAGGATACAGAACTTTACATACGTAAAAGCTATGTCCGCATTAATATTCTTTCGTGTCAGGTAGTTAAGACTTTCTTGCAACTCCCAACTGTTCCTGCTGTGACCAGCTCCTCAGGCGGCTATTCCACAGATTTACAGTTCTTACAATGAAGAACGCTTTTCTGCTCTGGAAACTGAATCCTTTTTTCTCCAGCCGAATGAAATGTCGCTTTGTCTTTTGAGGGGGCTTTACATTAAATAATTTTTCTCCATACTTTTTGTAGGGACCATTTATATATTTATATAAATTGATCATGTTCCCCCGAAACCGTCTTTTATCAAGACTAAATAAGTTCAATTCTACTAACCTCTTCTCATAACTAAGATGCTCCATTCCCCTTATAAGTTTGGTTGCTCGTCTTTGCACTCTCTCTAGCTCTATTACATCTTTCTATAAACTGGAGCCCAGAACTGAACTGCGTATTCCAAATGAGGTCGCACCAATGCTTTATACATCAGTAGAATTACATCCTTGTCCCGCAAATCCAGGCCTCTTTGGTTTATACAATCCTTGTTTATTTGTGAAAAATATTAAACTGTCATAAATATTTGTAAAAATTTGCCATTTTCAAAGTTCTAAATTTTCTGTGCGTAAAAAAGATAGTTATACCAAACAAAATAGTTACAATTAGCATACCGATATCTATTGTATTTTAGCATAATTTTTCAAATGTCTTTTTTATGACATTAGAAGACTTGTACATTTTTTGAAAATGTTCAAAATTGCTACTAAACAACTACTTTTTTATTTTTTTATTTTTTTTATTTTAGCGGACAGTCCAGTTATAATGTGGTTTTGAGTGGCCTGTATGTTTGATACTCCCATAAATTACTCCATCTAAGAAACTACAACCCAGCGTTTATGAAGTTTATTAATTCTCTAGATGTTTACAGGAATTAAGGCAAAGTGAAATTTTAAAATTTTACTTATTTTGCTGCAGTTTTTCAATTTTTATCCATTATTAGATGTTACCCACGGCTGGGATAAGGCATTTTGGTGTGTTGGTTTCTTTTCAGGTCACAACAGAAGTTTCAATAATCGGACATTATTGAGGACACTAGTAGTTGTAGTACACAGGATTAGTGTACAGGGCATCACATCAAGATAACAGCACATGAAGAAGAACATTTTCACCAGAGAGCACAGCTCTACTTACATACATCAACAACTAATAACTGAGAATCTGAGCCATCTACTTCCAGTTCCTCCAGCACATAATAGGTCTAATCTGTTGAATATATTCCAACGCTCTTTCTAATAAATGAAGACTTAGGCCTCGTTCACACGACGGATTTGGCCACGGTTATGGCCGCGGGTTCCAATGCGGTTTCCACGGCCAAAACCGTGGCCAAATTGCGTCTAGGTTATTAACATGGTTTCCTATGGGAAACCGCGTTAATATTCACACTCTGCGAGTTGGGCCGCGGCCAAACCCGCGCGTGTGAAGAACTCTCCTGTCGGCGTGGGTGTCGCCGCGGGTGGTGCGCTGCTGGGACGCGGCTCACGCCGCGGTTTGCCCCCTGCTGTTAATTTGCATGGGGGTAAACCCTCGGCGCAAGCCGCGCCCCCAAACAACACCCCTCCCGTGCAGAGACCACGACCACCGCCTGCGACGCAAACCCGTGTCGGGAGACGCGAGTTTGCGGTGCGGTTCGATGTCGTGTGAACGGGGCCTTATTCAGTCAATCCTCATTTCTTTGCTAACCGCTGATGTCTTTCAACGTCAGTGTCTTTGTGAAGATATCTGAAATCATGTCTTCTTGATTAAGAAGGAAACTACCATCTTTCAACCTGCATCCCTAAGTAGTGTTTCTAGATCTTGGGTCTTGATTAAAAATTTGTACGAAGGGCTGTGGAGAAGTATTTGGCTTTGTGTTCTTTATTTGTTTCTATGGTAATGAATGTTACATCACATGAAAGCCTCGTGTCTAATATATGTTTTCAAAATATTATGTTTGTAGCTTATGGCAACAATGATCTAGGCACGCGGGGGGAAAAAAAAGGGGAATCTAAGGCAATATTCACAGCAGATGAGAGCAGAGGAGTGATAAAATTCTTGTTTCTGCAAGGGGAGTCCACAAAGGATATTCATGGTTATATGTCGCAGACATTGGGGGATCAATGCCCTTCATATTCTACAGTTAACTGGGTTGCCAAATTTAAAATGGGCCACTTCAGCACCAATGATGATTAACGTCCTGGACGACAGAGAGTGGTTGTTGTTCCAGAGATCAGCGATGCTGTGCGCAACCTCATAATGGAGAATCGGCAAACATCATGGGGAATTCTCGTGAACGTGTTTGTGTCATTATCCATGAATATTTGAACATGAAGAAGCTATCTGCAAAGTGGTTCCCCAAATGTTTGACAACCGATCAGAAAAGCATGTAAGTGAAAACTTCCCGGTCCATTTATCATTCTTTCCGGACTGATAAGAACTATCCTGGATCGACTGGTCACTATGGATGAGACCTGGATTTATTTGTATGACCCTGAAACCAAGGAGCAGTATAGAGTGGAGGCACAGTGGTTCGCCTCGTCCAAAGAAGTTCAGAGTGCAAAATTCAGCCACTAATTTGATAGTGTCTGTGTTCTGGGATAAGGAGGGCATGCTGCTAGTAAACTATCTTCAAAATGGTTCCACCATCAATGCAAGGTATTACATTGAACTTTTGGACCAATTGAAGGCAGCTCTGAAGGCCAGAAGTCGCAGCACGCTGTCCAAAGGAATCTTGTTCCTGGAAGACAATGCCTCTGCTTACCATGCACAACTGGGGGAGCTAGGCTTCCAGCTGGTTGACCATGCACCTTATTCACCAGATTTAGCTCCCTCCAACTATCATCTGTTTCCAAACATGATAAAAACACCTCAAGGTACCAAATTTCACACCATTTCTGATGCCATGGCTGCTATGGATGACTGGTTTGAGGCACAACCGAAATCCCTTTTTTTTTGCAAGACTTACAGAACTTGGATACCGATGTAAGAAGTATGTTGACATCAGTGGAGAGTGTGTGGAATAAATGTAAAGTTTCATCTTCCTATCTCGTTTCTTTCTGGATAAAGCTAAAGACTTATCAGCAGCCCCTCGTAGTACTTCAGCCTCATTCCATTCTTGCTCAAAACAAATTATAATATATTTAACCTACATGAGTATGAAGGTCCATCTATTGGTCAATTTCTTTGTGTATACACCAGGATCAGCTTTACTTCTTTGAAGATGTTTATGGATAAGCACTTTATTGACTTTGATATTCCATGGTTTGGCAGCTTGTTTGAGTCCATACATGTTTTTGTGTAGTTTGCATACCAAGTTTGGTGTTTTTTATCTGTCAATCATGGAGGTTGCTCAAACATACAGCTTTCACATCTAAAAGTTCCAATCACATTCTCTTGGCATCTGCAACTATGAGTAGAGTCCTGATTATAACATGTTTGAACACTGAAGCAAAAGTTTCATCGTACTCCTCTCTATATAGTTACATAGTACGGTGGAAAAACATGGACATATGTCCATCAAGTTCAACCAAGGGTGGGGAAAATGTGGGTGAAGGGAGGGAGATAAGGAGTTTAAGCCTAGTGTCCCCTACTGGTGAATGCTTTGAAACCCATAAGGCAGGAACCAATCTCCTCTAAGGAAGACTTCATTTCTGATCCCAGAGCTGCCATCAGAGTGGATCTAGAATTTTACATGGCTACATACGTATTAAAATTCTTTAGTTTCAGGTAGTTATCTCGGCCTTTCTTGAAACCCTCATCTTTTCCTGCTGTGACCAACTCCTCAGGCGCCTATTCCATAGATTATTCTACAGTTATTGTTCTCATAGTGAAGAATGCTTTTCTACTCTGGAGATCAGGGGCGTTGCTAGGGTCCTAAAACATCCGGGGCTCGGGCCCTCTGTGTTTCATTTTTCTCAGTAGGGCTGGGTTCACACGCTGTTTTTCACGGCACATAGTGAGCTGCAGCAGGTATTTTTACAGAGAAAAAAAAAAATTGTTCCCGTCACTAATTTTACATGTATTCAACATAGATCCTGTCCATCATCTCAGCAGTCACTGTACAATGAAAATCAGAACTGAGAAAATTTCCTTTTCAAGACCACTCATATATGTACAATAGTGTAATATCTCTAAATAATACGGTCACCAAATACATCGAGCAGATACACCACACGTATTACCGTCATATTTTTACTAAATAAATCCCACAACACCAAGACCATCAACTCCAATTCCACCACTACCTAAGGCTTAAATAATACTGCCAGACCATGACCCTATGCGACTACCACATAGTGACTATCAGGTGTACAGAGGCTCTGCAGACATAGAAGTGATTATGGTGTAGTTACTGTGGGTGACTCACCGGTGACGTCTTTTCTTATCAGAAAGGTTGTCTTCCTCTTGTTTTTTTCCTTTCGTCCAAGACCGCCATGATGACTTCCCCCGACCATCAATCGTCTCTGCAGAATTTACCACACACACATCTAAGAATCCTCACTTTTCCAGCAGCTCCTTACCCGGTCCCTATTTCTGTACAAACTCCCTATTGGATGATAGGTGGGGGCTGTATTTTGCAGGACAGAGGTGGGTGTATGAGCCACAGCTAAGCAGCAGAGTGTCCTGGGTAAAAAAAGAAGAGGACCACTCCCCTGCAGATTGTGCTACGGCTGTGGCCCATACCCCAAGGATCATACTGTGCGGCCTGAACTCCATCCCCTGCACCCTCAGAAGATCAGCCACAGTCATGAGCTTTAGGGGATGCAGGAAATAGAGTTTAGTACTGTCACCATTTTTATACTGTTTATATTAAATAGGTATATATGCCCCCTCAGTAGGTGCATAGGTCCCCTGTATAATTTATAGGTGCATAGGTCCCCTGTATAATTCATAGGTGAATAGGTCCCCTGTACAATTTATAACAGCACATCTCCCCTGTATAATTTATAACAGCACATCTCCCCTGTATATTTTATAACAGCACAGCTCCCCTTTATAATTTATAACAGCACAGCTCCCCTTTATATTTTAGAACAGCACAGCTCCCCTTTATAATTTAGAACAGCACAGCTCCCCTTTATACTTTATAACAGCACATCTCCCCTTTAGAACAGCACAGCTCCCCTTTATATTTTATAACAGCACAGCTCCCCTTTATATTTTATAACAGCACAGCTCCCCTTTAGAACAGCACAGCTCCCATTTATATTTTATAACGAAACAGCTCCCCTTTATATTTTATAACAGCGCAGCTCCCCTTTATCATTTATAACAGCGCAGCTCCCCTTTATATTTTATAACAGCGCAGCTCCCCTTTATATTTTAGAACAGCACAGCTCCCCTTAATAATTTAGAACAGCACAGCTTCCCTTTAGAACAGCACAGCTCCCCTCTATACTTTATAACTGCACCGCTCCCCTTTATAATTTATAACAGCACAGCTCCCCTTTATACTTTATAACAGCACAGCTCCCCTTTATACTTTAGAACAGCACAGCCCCCCTTTAGAACAGCACAGCTCCCCTCTAGAACAGCACAGCTCCCCTCTAGAAAAGCACAGCTCCCCTCTAGAAAAGCACAGCTCCCCTTTATACTTTATAACAGCACAGCTCCCCTTTAGAACAGCACAGCTCCCCTTTATACTTTAGAACAGCACAGCCCCCCTTTAGAACAGCACAGCTCCCCTCTAGAACAGCACAGCTCCCCTCTAGAACAGCACAGCTCCCCTTTATAAGTTATAGCTGCACAGCTCCCATGAAAAAAATGACAATAATACTTACCTGTAGAACGCTTCGCTCTTCTGTCCGTCTCTCTGCCTGTGCTGTGCGGCCTGGTAGCTGTCGGAACAGCGTCCACACGTTGGTGGTGGCGTGATGACGTCAAGCTGCCAGCGCGGAGACGCTCCTACAGCAGCTACCCGGCCGCACCGCCCGGGCAGAGTGACGGCTGTGCTTCTTAGAAGAGGTAGCGACGCGATGAAGTCAATTCATCGCGCCGCTGCCCAGTTCACTGTGGTGGCCGTGTGGCCCGCAACAGTACTGCTCTCACTGAGCAGGTCAGGCAACAGATTCGGGGCAGCAGTCGGTTTATCCGGGGCATGAGCCCCGAATAAAACGGCCTAGCGACGCCCCTGCTGGAGATTGAATCCTTTTTTTCTCCAGCCGAAGGGAATGTCTTCTTTTCTTTTGAGAGGGTTTACATGAAATAGCTTCTTCCCCGTAATTTTTGTAGGGGCCATTTATATGTTTATATAAATTAATCATGTCTCGTCGGAGCTGTATTTTCTCAAGACTAAATAAGTCTAATTCTTTTAAACTCTCCTCATAACTAAGATGCTCCATTCCCCTTATAAGTTTGGTTGCTCGTTTTTGCACTCTCTCTATCTCCATTACATCATTTCTATAAACTGGAGGCCAGAACTGAACAGCATATTCCAAGTGAGGTCGCACCAACGCCTTATACAGTGGTAAATTACATCCTTGTCCCGTGATTCCAGTGTGCACAGGCTCTGCAGACTGTATATTACCCCAATACAGTGACCGTATAGTGGTAATTACCGGTGTGCACAAACGCTGCAGACTGTATATTACCCCCATACAGTGACCGTATAATGGTAGATATCAGTGTGCACAGGCTCTGCGGACTGTATATTACCTCCATATAGTGATTGATACCAGTGTACACAGGCTCTGCAGCCTGTATATTACCGCCATACAGTAACCATATAGTGGTAGACCCCAGTGTACACAGGCTCTGCAGACTGTATATTACCCTCCATAAAGTGACCATATAGTGGTAGCTACCAGTGTGCACAGACACTGTAAATCAGGGGCATCGCTAGGCAGATTTATTCGGGGCACGAGCCCTGAATAAATCTGCCTGTGCCCCGAATCTATGCGGGCTCCAAGCCGCTGCCGTGGACCTGGAGCGCTCCTAGGTGTGAGCACTGCCCGCCGATCTCTGATGCAACGGGTTTTACTGGAGCCATCGAGTAGGGAGGGGGCAGGAGGTCGTTCGTTGTTTTCCCCTATATGTACGCATCCCCCGAGCACATACATACCCTCGCGTCAGGGGGGCGTGATGCACCGCTCTCATCACCTCCTTGTGACACTGGGTGTCATAAGCCGGCAGCCTAACTGGCAAAGGGGGGGTTATTAGGGTTTGGGGCTATTATTGGCTAAGGGGGTATTATGGCTAAGGGGGCATTTTTTTTTTGCTCCTGAAAGGGTTGCAGCACCCCCAAAACGCAGGGGGGGAAAAAACTTCAATTTTAAAACTGAGTATTTTGAGCGAGTGAACGAGTCTGCGAGTGTGTTTTCCTTATAAGTGTTTTTTTTTTTTTTTTTAAGTGTGTAGACTTAAGATTGAGAGACTTTAGATTTGGGGAGTTTAGAGGGGACAGTTTTTGTTTTTTGTGATTATTATAAAATTTTATTCACATATCTTTTTCGGGGAAAACATACCCCCATGAGTTCATTTTTTGACAATGCTGTCCAGTCCCAAAAATTGGCAAATGATCCCATCCTTGGGAAAAGTTGGGGGGGGCATAGGGTTGAAGAGTGTGCACATGCACTTTTAGAAGCCCGGTCCTGATCAAAAGGGGCAAGTGGCAACACTGAGACCCATTGCCAATTGGGAGCGAGGGCTGCCCATGAGCAATCACTCGAAAGGTGTAGATGTGGGGAGGGTGAGGAACATAAGGCAGTGCGGGGGGTAACGTCAGAAAAAAGGGCAGAGGGAAGAGTGTCGTGCAGTCCTAAAAGGGAAACCCCAAAAAATTTTTGCAAGTTGCAGGGGGGGATATCAGTCAGAAAGTAGATTGCTGCAGCAAGACACTCCCCCTGTCTGCTCCGTAAGTGGGGATAGGGTGCAGGTCAGGCTAGACAGGGGCTAGTAGTTGGGGACCCCCTTTATTAGGGGCACAGACGGGGGCTTTCTCCCACAAGACCGGGACGTCGAACAGTTTTTTTGTTTACTGGGGCCCGGGTTCGACTTCGGGGATTGGGTTGACAGATTGCTGGGTGGGTGGTGGAAATCCAGCTGTCATGGTCCCCATTGGCCCAATGAAAGTTGTAGTGGATGTCCTTTAAAAACGATTTCAGGGACTTAGGCCAAAAATCAAGGGCAAGGGCCTAAGGTAATATTTTCAGAAATATTACCCGTTCCCCGGGCCAAAACCAGAGAGACAGGGGAGATTTGAGAAGTGATTAGTGGTCAAAAATTTTGGGTAGGAAAAAGGGATTTGGGTTTTTTGGGGAAAAGGGCTGACTTCTGTTTGGCTACGACTCTAGCTAGGGGGGGCTCCCCTAAAAGGGGGGGGTGCAGCTGTATTGGGGGGACAAAAAAGGCCAGGGAAATTGGAGGGAAATTTAAAAATAGGGGGTGGGGGGGGGGGGGGTAACTACACAATGCATGCAAAATAGTGAAGATAGAGATCTGGGAATTAGAATAAAAAAGGGGGGGGGGGGGGGAGTGAAAGGGGGTGTGCAAATAGTTAAAAAAGATCAGGGGAAAAGGATAAAAAATGAAAAAAACTATAAACTGCATGCGACCAAAAGCCCGGAGTCTGGCCCAAAAAATTTAAAAGAAATGAAATTTTTAATAGTGAAGAAAAAAAATTTAATAGTGGGGGAAATGAGACTGGCTGGACGGAGCTTGATGGGCGGTTAAAAAAAATTCAGGGTTACAGTCTATTTTGAAGGGATCGTAAAGACCGGAAGGGGGGGGTGTTGTTCTATGTAAAATCCCGTCTGAAGCCCAAAACTGCGGGAAGATATAGGTAAGGTAATGAACATGTGGGAATCATTTGGGGTAAATTAAATGGGGGGAACAATAAAAATATAAACTAATAGGGGTTGCTTAGGCCCAAATATAACGAACCAGGAAAATGTACTCCCCCAGGCAAATAGATGGGGGTAAAAAGAAAGAGGTTATTATTTTGGGGACTTTAACTTCCAGCATCAAATTTGGGAATTTTGAAGCTTGTAGCTCTAAAAGGAAACAGGTTTTTGTCAAAAACTAATGTAATTACCTTTTCCAAAAGGGGGAGGAACCCATAGAGGAAGGCCCTTTTGACTTATATTGACTAAAAGCCTGAAGAGTAAACAAAGGCTAGGTTTTAGGGGCACCCAGGAAACAGTGACATAAAATTTAAAAAATTTCCCTTTTTCCTTCAATAGAGTTTTTTGTCAAGGAGCCACAAAAACACTGAATTTTGGGAAGGCTAACTTTATTCTGCTTAGGGAGGCCCTAAACCGTATTGACTGGGATAATGTGTTTAAATATGGCAGAACAAATAATAAATGGGATATTTTTAAAAACATCCTAGGCCACCATTGTGAGAGGTGTCACGGTCGGAGATAGTGGATCCTCTGGACCGCCGCAAGTGATGGCGTAAGTCACGCCAGGGAGCGGAGTCTAAGTAGGTACCGGTTTTCACCAGAGCCCGGCGCACAGCAGGATGGACTTGCTGCAGCGGGAGTCTACCAGGTCGCTACCCCTGACATAACTTGCGTGTGGAGGCAGCCGAGGTGTAGCGTGGTACCAAATCGTCAGGCAGGCTCGTAGTCGGGGACAGGCAGGAGGTCAGGACAGGCGTCTATGGTTCGTGGTCAGGGCAGGCGGCAAGATGGTACCAAATCGTGGTACCAAATCGTCAGGCAGGCTCATAGTCGGGGACAGGCAGGACCAATTACCGGTGCACTGGCCCTTTAAATTTCACAGAGCCAGCACGCGCTAGGGAGTGGGGACGTGCGCGCCGGGACACTGGAGCTGCAGCAGGAGCACAGCCGGGTAGTGGGCGGGGACCCGGCTGGCAGGGTGAGCGTGCCCACCGCCCGATAGGCGGGCGGCGGCGCTGCTCGTGCGGGGACCACGGTTGTGCCTGCGACTTGGGACAGGGGTCACAGGCCCACCCCTGACAGTACCCTCCCCCCCCCCCCCCTCTTCGGCCTCGCTCTCTTTCTGGCCTAAAGGAACTTCTGAATTATGTTACGGTCCAGAATATTGTCTTCTGGCTCCCAGGACCTTTCTTCCAGTCAATGAGAAAAGAGCGCTTCCCTCTGACCGTCTTCATATCTAGAATCTCCTTTACCATAAAGACATTGGTGGCATCGGCCTCAGGAATTGGAGGAGCAACTACCCAAGAGAAGCGATTAAGGATGACCGGTTTTAGAAGACAGACATGGAAGAAGTTCGGGACCTTCATAGTTGGAGGAAGGCAGAGCTTGTATGCCACTGGATTAATGCGCTTAAGCACCTCGAACGGACCCAGGAACCGGGGGCCCAGCTTATAGCTGGGAACCTTAAAACGGATATACAGTCATATGAAAAAGTTTGGGCACCCCTATTAATCTTAATAATTTTTAGTTCTAAATATTTGGGTGTTTGCAACAGCCATTTCAATTTGATATATCTAATAACTGATGGATACAGTAATATTTGCGGATTGAAATGAGGTTTATTGTTGTCACGGGGGTCGCGGGCGCCGCTGTCACTGCGGCCGGTCCTCTTCCCACAGGGGACTCGGCGCGGGCATCGCGGTCGCCCACGACCACCCCTGTGCCCGCGGCCCCGGCGCCTGCTTGTTTACCTGGCCCGCTCCTGTGAACGCCGCTCCTGGCCGTCCGGGAATGCCGTGCTCGTGCCCGTCCCTAGCGCGCGACACTTGGCTCAGATTAAAGGCCAGTGTCCCTTTAATTGGTTATCTTCTGGACGTTGGTTCTATTTAAGAGTTACGCCCCTAGCAGTCGCTGCCAGATTGTTGGTGTGCTTAGAGTGAGTTTGGAGTGTCCTTGAGTCCGTATTGTTTATCCGTGAACCAGTCCGTTCCGCTACGTTTCCTGACCTTGCCTGTTTGCCGCCTGCCCTGACCTTCTGCCTGTCCCCGACTACGCCTTTGGATACGATTTTGTACCACGCTGTACCCCGGGCCCCGCCACCGCAAGAAAGTCACGTCAGGGGTAACGACCTGGTAGCCTCACGCCGCAGCAAGTCCATCCCGCTTTGCGGCGGGCTCTGGTGAAAACCGGGGGCTACTTAGATTCCTTCCCTGGCGTGGCTTAACTACCACCGCTTGCGTTGGTCCAGCGGATCCACCAAACCGTCACAGTACAATTGGCCAAGGAATTCCGCCAGGGTACTTCTGCCTTAAACTTCGGGACGTTACGACGGCCGTCGCCCAGCAGAGCCAGTGTTTAGACCAGCTCGGGGCCCAAATGATGCAGAACCTTGCGGCCCCCTACCCTCCACCTGCGGCCGCCGCCGTCTCGCCCGCACCTGTTGCTCCGCAGCTACGCTCATCCTGCTCCTGTAACGGGACCTTCATGCATCTGCCGCTCCCCTCTCGCTAGATGGAGACCCCAAGAAGTGCAGAGGTTTCATCAGCCAATGCTCCATACACTTCGAGATGCTGGGACACCAATTTTCCACAGAACGGGCTAAAGTCGCCTTCATTATTAGCCTCTTAAACTGGCGAGGCCGGGCCCTTTGGCCACCCCCTGCTGTGGGACCGAGGAGATCCGCAAAAGGCTAACCTGCAAGCCTTCCTCCAGGGGTTCGAACTGTCTTTGAGGAACCAGGTCGCACCTCCTCTCTGCCGCAGCCCCTGCTCCGTCTCCGTCAGGGCGACTCCACGGTCGGACAGTACTCTGTGGGAGTTCCGCACCTTAGCCTCAGAGTTAGGGCTGGGAAAAATGAGGCTTTGGTGGCAACGTTTTTGGGAAGGCCTCTCGGGACGCATCAAGGATGAGCTCACGGGTCGAGACCTGCCTTCTTCGTTGGACGAATTGATTCGGTTGGCCCACCGGATCGATATACGTTTTGCAAAAAAGACCCAAAAAGAGCTCCGCCTCCAACGCGAGCCTGCCGGACCACGCCGGCTACCTCGTCTGGCTCCTGTCTTTCAACGTCCTCCGCTTCCTCCGCCTACGGTGCATGAAGACGAACCCATGCAGGTGGAAAGGGCACATCTGACCCAGGAGAAACGCTCACAGCGACGTCTCAGGCAGTTGTGCTTCTATTGCGGCGGTTCCGGCCACTTCATTGGGGACTGTCCGGTGCGCCCGGGAAAAATCCCGCACCTAGGGCTCGCAGGAGAGGCATCCCCTAGGTGTCAGTGCGGCCTCTCCCCGTCTGACCATTCCTGTTCTTTGTGGATCGTCGCCGGACAGCACCTTTCAGGCCACTGCCTTTCTGGATTCAGGGTCCGCCGGTAACTTTATCAGCCACACGCTGGTGTCCCAGTACCGGCTTCCAGTGACCCCCATGCAGAAACCCATGTTCGTGTCCTTTGTCAGTGGCGAATGCCTCAAGGATGCCATTCGGTTCTGCACTGCGCCCCTCACCTTGCAGATCGGGGCGTTACATAGGGAAACTGTGAAACTTCTCGTACTGCCTCGTTCCTCTTCTGAAATCCTCCTGGGCCTCCCCTGGTTACAAGAGCATGCGCCGACCCTAAACTGGAACACAGGCGAGATTCTTCGTTGGGGCCCGGCATGTCACTCACGATGCCTTTGGGCGCTCTGCCTAGTCTGTCGGCCTGCCGCTACCAAGCCAACGAAGCCTCTGCCAGGTCTGCCTGCTCCTTACCAGGACTTTTCCGATGTCTTTTCTGAAAGACAGGCTGAAACTCTGCCTCCGCACCGGCCCTACGATTGCCCTATTGATCTGCAACCCGGTGCTTCTCCTTCCGAGGCAGAGTTTACCCTCTTTCCGTCCTGAGACAAAGGCAATGTCCGACTATTATTCTAGAGAACCTCCGCAAAGGTTTCATACGCAAATCGTTTTTCACCTGCGGGAGCCGGATTCTTCTTTGTCGAGAAAAAAGATGGATCCCTCCGGCCCTGTATCGATTATCGGGGCCTGAACAAAATAGCTGTAAAGAATCGATACCCCCTGCCTTTGACCTCGGAGCCATTTGACCACCTTCGTGGCGCAATAATTTTTTCTAAACTGGACCTTTGCGGAGCCTACAATCTGATTCGCATCCGGAAAGGTGACGAGTGGAAAACCGCCTTTAACACCCGTGATGGCCACTTCGAATATCTCGTCTCCCTTTTGGTCTCTGTAACGTCTGGCTGTTTTTCAAATTTCGTTAAATAAATTCTTCTGGGATCTTTCTACTTTTGTTGAAAGATTGGATAGCTCAAAGACTTGAGAACTTCAAGAGCAGTCGGAACTTTTAAAACTTTCCATCTCTTTAATGTCACTAAAATTCACAATTTTTTTGGGTTACACAAGCCATGCGAACAGGGAGCCCAAACAGCGGGGGGGTAGACGGAAAATTGGCTTGACCGACGGTTTTCCAAACTGCCCCTTACTAGGGTGACGTAAATTTTGCCACCGGAAAATTTAAAAAAAAACAGACAAATTAAGAACACCGGAAACTAATTCAAACTAAAAGCTTGCAAAGTAAAAAAACATACTGCCGGACCTATTTTTTCCCCTGTAACACCCTAAATAGTAGGATATTGGATATCCGGGTACATTCATACCCTTGGGGGAGCGTGTGCCCAAATTAAAAATCCACCAGTTTAAAAGGTCAAAAATTTCCTAGAAAAACTCCCCCCCGTTTTTGAATTCTGACCTTCTCTATCCCCCAACAACTGTAGTGAGCCGTGCATTTGGATGTTTTAAAGTGAAATGTTTTGGGATACCGCAAACATTTTTGAAAAGGTCTGTTTTCCCTATTCAATAAATGTCTGCGGAAACGAGTTTTGAGGGTCCTGTAGTCAGAATATTGCTCCTTACACGGGTCAAAATTTGATTAAATATAAAAAAATTTGGTGTTTGAAATTTAAAAAACTTTTAATTTTGAAATTTTTGTTTTAATAAAAAGGGGTGAATGTTTAGTTCATTGTTTTTACACTGACACAATATTATGTCCCACCATAACACCATGGCACTAAGCCAATTTTTTTGTATTTTTTGCATTAGATAAAAAAAAGTTTGGGGGAAACACAAGCCCAATGGTGGGTGCCTTACGTGATGTGATCGAATTTTTTTGTTGTAAAACATTTTTTAATTTTTTTTTTTGACATAAATAGGGGAGTTTTTTTTCACTATGTTTAAAATTTTGCCTATATGACAGCTAAACTTAGGAACGTGAGGGCATTATTATCTGAGACTATTGACTTACGTTTTTTAAGGAAAAACTCCGACCTTTTAAAATATTATTACTTTCACTAGGGGCTCTATCCAAATTTCAGTTTGATCCCCTCACCCAAAATTTTTTTTTCAAAGATTTTTTTTGTTTAAAATCCTCCTTATTTAACATTTTTCTTTTTCGTTCTAATATTTCACCCCCCGGCAAATTCTGCACGACGTAGGGGGATACACGATTTTGCCCTCAAAAGGGAATTCCTGGCATCATTTGCGGAAACGGAGTGACAGAATAGTATGCCCCACTTCCAGTAAATTTTAAAATCAAAGAAAACTATGTTTCTGGAGTTTATGTTGTAGGAAATTTTTCAGTTTCATATTTTCTTTAAGCCCTTAAAAAATTTTCTACTGTTTCCACTTCCCTCCCCATATAAATATGAGATCGTCGATAAATCGGGAATACCCCATATGTGCTTTAAAAAAGGGGTGATGCATGGGAAAAAAAATTTCTCTTTCCCATATTGCCATTTATATTGGCAAGAGATGGGAAAAACGGCCCCCATTGTGCACCTTGACTTGTTGGGAAAAAAATTTTACAAATGTAAAAAAATTGTGTGTCAACAAATTCGGGGGCCAGAATAATAACGACAATTTAGCAGGAGAAAATTACCATATTTGGATAAAAATTCTGTAGGATCGGGAGGGCCTGGGGTGGGATGCAGGGTACAAAACCCCCTAATCACATGAAGCCCCGGACCCCCCCACGGCCAGACCCCTGCTCCAACGTGTAAATTTGGTGCTTGTATCCTTTTGACCAGGGAAAGTTAATTACAAGGGGTGCAATTGTCTTCACCCAACGTCCCAGTTTTCCCTTCAATGAACCAATACCCGAGACATGGTCTAAAAGCAGGGGGAAAAAATTTTTTATGTACTTTAGGGGAATGCATGATGATAGGGGGTTTCCCGGATGTTGACCAACAATTTTATCCGCAAAAACTTGTAAAGAATACCATGTCAAATCCGACTCAATTTTTAGTGTAAAAACTCTCTTATATTTTTCAGTGGATTGTTGATAATTTTTTATATTGGGTTTTGGATCCTCTAGCATTTTTTAGCATTTCCCTCTTATAAGGCCCCATCTAGGGAGGGCAACCCCCCCACCTTTGTCTCTTAGGGGACCACCATCTATCATTCTCCCAACCCTTTTAAGGCTTCCTCTCATGACTATTTTAAATTTGAAACCCCCATGTGAGTTCCTGTTTAGGACTACTCCTCGCGTTCGATTAATTCCTCCCAATGCGGTCCGAAAAATCCAAATTGGTATTTGGATGCAATGGAAAAAATTTTTATTCCCTTTGCCTGAGTCTCTACCAGTATCTTACTATATTTTAAATTGGGGGGTTTCACTTTCTAACTTCCCAATTGTTATCCCAATCAATTCCCTAATTGGGGTATACGGGTTTTCCTGTACTCTCTGTACTCCGATCTGACAAAATTTTCCAAAGTAAGCATATTGATTGGGGCTCATTTTCAATTTTCATAAAGTGATTCTTTATTGTGATGTTCCTACCAATTATTACATCTAAGAGGGTATCATAAAATTTTGGAAATCTCTAGATGAAAAAAACCCAACCCCTTAGCTAGCACATTGTTTAACCTCGGGGAAAAATTTTGGTGGATAAACACAACCGGTATAAAAGTTCCTCCTTTGACGAATGCCCGGGGTTTCCCTCCCCTGCCTCGATTTCCTCTGGGGCTTCCCACCTGCTGTCGGCCGTTTTTGGGGGATGATTATGTATTGCGGGACTGCATAGTCCTGTTATAGTCCTGATTCCGAAATTCCTGTTCCTCTATTCCCCTGTATTTCTCCCCTGCGCGGGGGATGTCGAGGTATGAAAAACTCTATTGGGCTGTTCTGATGAATTATCCGAGGCATCGAGACAGTGCGATCTACACTGGTATCTACATCAGAAAGCTCACTCTTCTCCTATATGGTGTGTTATGTCTTCCTTGGCCTTTCCTCAGAATGGACCTGGGATATGATCTTTGTGATCCCCAATTGTATACCTTATTCTCCACATAATCTTGTGAATCTCTTTTATATTTATTTTGTTTAATACTGATCACATGATTCTCTACGTTTGTGTTATCGTTTATCTGGACGATATTCTCATCTATTCTCCAGACCTTGAGACCCACCGTCACCACGTCCGCCAGGTGCTCAGACGTCTCCGGAACCACCAACTTTATGCCAAGCTGGAAAAGTGCCTGTTCGAACGCACCTCCCTGCCCTTTTTAGGGTACATCGTGTCGGATCAAGGCCTTCAGATGGACCCCGCCAAGCTCTCAGCAGTCCTACAGTGGCCTCGTCCAGTGGGCCTCCGGGCCATCCAGCGCTTTTTTAGGTTTTGCCAACTATTATAGGCAATTCATTCCTCAGTTCTCCTCCCTGGTGGCTCCCATGGTGGCTCTCATGGCCTTCCGAGGCTCAAGAGGCCTTCAATCGGCTGAAAGCTGCATTTGCTTCTGCTCCCGTTCTCTCTCGTCCGGATCCTCAACGCCCGTTTGTCTTAGAGGTCGACGCCTCCTCAGTTGGTGCCGGCGCCGTTCTTCTGCAGAAGTCCTCCTCGGGGAAATTGCGCACATGTGGATTCTTCTCCAAGACCTTCACTCCGGCCGAACGCAACTACACTATCGGTGACCGGGAACTCCTTGCTATACAATTAGCCCGAGAAGAATGGCGTCACTTGTTGGAAGGGGCTCACCACCCCATCGTGATCTACACTGATCACAAGAACCTTCTCTATCTGCAATCTGCTCAGCGTTTAAATCCACGTCAAGCCAGGTGGTCGCTTTTCTTCGCCCGTTTTAATTTCTTGTTACACTTCCGACCGGCGGAAAAAAACGTCAGGGCAGATGCTCTTTCCAGATCCTCCGATACGGTGGGCTTGGAGCAACCCCTGCAGCATATTATTCCTCCAGAACGGCTTCTTTCGGCAGCTCCTGTAGACCTTCAACAGGTACCTCCAGGGAAAACCTACGTCCGTCCCGCCTAGCGGCCTCGAATCCTTAAATGGGGTCATTCTTCTCAAACTGCGGGTCATCCTGGGATTCACAAGTCCATACAGCTCATCTCAAGATACTACTGGTGGCCCACTCTCATACAAGACGTTAGGGACTTTGTCTCAGCTTGCACCTCCTGTGCCCGTAACAAGGTCCCTCGCCTCAGACCCGCGGGTCTGCTTCAGCCTCTCCCAGTGCCAGAGAAGCCTTGGACCCATATTTCTATGGATTTTGTCACTGATCTGCCGGCCTCATCCGGAAACACGGTCATTTGGGTGGTGGTTGACAGGTTTTCCAAAATGGCTCATTTTGTGCCCCTGCCCGGGTTACCCTCGGCACCCCAGCTAGCCCAGCTCTTCTTCCACCACATCTTCCGCTTACACGGGCTCCCCTTGCACATCACCTCTGATAGGGGAGTCCAGTTCGTATCTAGATTCTGGCGGGCTCTCTGTGCGCAGTTACGGGTGCAGCTGGACTTCTCGTCTGCATACCACCCTCAGACCAACGGGCAGGTGGAGAGGGTCAACCAGGTGTTAGGCTCGTATCTGCGACATTTCGTGTCTGCCCGTCAGGACAACTGGTCTGATCTCCTCTCCTGGGCGGAATTCTCCTATAATTCCCTTGACTCAGAGTCCGCGAGAGCCGCTCCCTTTTTTATTGTGTTTGGGTTACATCCCCGCCCACCACTCCCCCTAGCCACCTCGTGCCATGTTCCTGCCGTTGATTCCCAAGTACGGGACATTAAGTCTCTCTGGCAAGTTACTCATCAAGCCCTTCTTCATGCCTCCTCCCGCGCTAAAGTTCAGGCTGATAGGTATCGGAGACCTCCTCCCGTATTTAAGCCTGGTGATAGGGTGTGGTTATCGGCCAAGTACATCCGCTTCAAGGTGCCCAGTTATAAGTTGGGTCCTAAGTATCTGGGTCCTTTTGTGGTACTTCGGCAGCTTAACCCGGTCTCCTACAAGCTCCGCTTGCCGCCCACTCTGCGGGTCCCGAATGCCTTCCATGTCTCTCTCCTCAAGCCGGTGGTACTGAATCGCTTCTCCCGGGGGGGCTGTCTCGCCTTCTCCTGTGGCCAACTCTGATGACATCTTTGAGGTCAAGGAGGTGCTGGCACAGAAGACAGTCAGGGGGAAGCGGTTCTTTCTCATTGACTGGAAGGGATTCGGGCCAGAGGAGCGTTCATGGGAACCTGAAGCCAACTTGTCCCCTGATCTCCTCGCCAGGTTAAAAAAAAAGAGGGGGAGACCTAAGGGGGGGGGGGTACTGTCACGGTGGTCGCGGGCGCCGCTGCCGCTGGTCCTCTTCCCGCAGGGGACTCAGCGCGGGCATCGCGGTCGCCCACGACCACCCCTGTGCCCGCGGTCCCGGCGCCTGCTTGTTTACCTGGCCCCGCTCCTGTGAACGCCGCTCCCGGCCGTCCTGACTGCCGTGCTCGTGCCCGTCCCCTAGCGCGCGCGACACTTGGCTCAGATTTAAAGGGCCAGTGTCCCATTAATTGGTTGTCTTCCAGACGTTGGTTCTATTTAAGGGTTACGCCCCTAGCAGTCACTGCCAGATTGTTGGTGTGCTTAGAGTGAGTTTGGAGTGTCCTTGAGTCCGTATTGTTTATCCGTGTACCAGTCCGTTCCGCTACGTTTCCTGACCTTGCCTGTTTGCCGCCTGCCCTGACCTTCTGCCTGTCCCCAACTATGCCTTTGGATTACGATTTTGTACCACGCTGTACCCCGGCCGCCACCGCAAGCAAGTCACGTCAGGGGTAACGACCTGGTAGCCTCACGCCGCAGCAAGTCCATCCCGCTTTGCGGTGGGCTCTGGTGAAAACCGGGGGCTACTCAGATTCCGTTCCCTGGAGTGGCTTAACTACCATCTCTTGCGGTGGTCCAGCGGATCCACCTAACCGTCACAATTGTACTAACACAAAATGTGCAATATGCATTAAACCAAATTTTGACTGGTGCAAAAGTATGGGCACCCCAACAGAAAAGTGACATTAATATTTAGTAGATCCTCCTTTTGCAAAAATATCAGCCTCTAGTCGCTTCCTGTAGTTTTTAATCAGTTCCTGGATCCTGGATGAAGGTATTTTTGGTCATTCCTCTTTACAAAACAATTCAAGTTCAGTTAAGTTTGATGTTCGCTGAGCATGGACAGCCCACTTCAAAGTATCCCACAGATATTCAATGATATTCAGGTCTGGGGACTGGGATGGCCATTCCAGAACAGTGTATTTGTTCCTCTGCATGAATGCCTGAGTAGTTTTGGAGCTGGGTTTGGGATCATTGTCTTGCTGAAATATCCATCCCCGGCGTAACTTCAAATTCATCACTGATTCTTGTACATTTATTCTGAAGAATCTGCTGTTTACTGAGTTGAATCCATGAGACCCTCAACTTTAACAATATTCCCGGTGTCGGCATTGGCCACACAGCCCCAAAGCAAGATGGAACCTCCACCAAATTTTACAGTGGGTAGCAAGTGTTTTTCTTGGAATGCTGTGTTTTTGGGACGCCATGCATAACGCCCTTTTGTATGACCAAACAACTCAATCTTTGTTTCATCAGTCCACAGGACCTTCTTCCAAAATGAAGCTGGCTTGTCCAAATGTGCTTTTGCATACCTCAGGCGACTCTGTTTGTGATGTGCTTTCAGAAACGGCTTCTTTCGCATCACTCTCCCATACAGCTTCTCCTTGTGCAAAGTGTGCTGTATTGTTGACCGATGCACAGTGACACCATCTGCATCAAGATGATGCTGCAGCTCTTTGGAGATGGTCTGTGGATTGTCCTTGACTGTTCTCACCATTCTTCTCTGCCTTTCTGATATTTTTCTTGGCCTGACACTTCTGGGCTTAACAAGAACTGTCCCTGTGGTCTTCCATTTCCTTACTATGTTCCTCACAGTGGAAACTGACATGTTAAATCTCTGAGACAACTTTTTGTATCCTTCCCCTGAACAACTATGTTGAACAATCTTTGTTTTCAGATCATTTGAGAGTTTTTTGAGGAGGCCAAGATGCCACTCTTCACAGGAGATTCAAATAGGAGAACAACTTGCAATTGGCCACCTTAAATACCTTCTTTATCATTGGATACACCTGGCTATGAAGTTTCAAAGCTCAGTGAGGTTACAAAACCAATGTTGTGCTTCAGAAAGTCAGTAAAAAGTAGTTAGGAGTATTCAAATCAATAAAATGATATGGGTACCCAAACTTTTGCACCAGTCAAAATTTGGTTTAATGCATACTGCACATTTTGTGTTAGTACAATAAACCTCATTTCAATCCGCAAATATTACTGTGTCTATCAGTTATTAGATATATCAAATTGAAATGGCTGTTGCAAACATCCAAATATTTAGAACTAAAAATGATTAAGATTAATAGGGGTGCCCAAAATTTTCCATATGACTGTATTTAGCAGACAACCACACCTTGTCACCAGGAGAGAAGATCGGCGGGGGTCTTCGCTTTTTGTCAGCTTGTGCCTTGGTGCCGGCGGAAGCCTGGAGTAAGGAATGGTGCGTTTGCTTCCAGATAGCTGTCAGGTCCTGGACCAGCTCCTCCACGGCAGGGAACTCAGAGGGTACAGAAATAGGGGGGGGTGGGCAGGGATGTCGCCCGTAGACAATAGAGAAAGTAGCAGCTCCAGCAAACTCCGAGTCCAAGGAGTTATAGGAAAACTCGGCCCAGGACAACAAACTGGACCAATCATCCTGGCAAGCGGAGACAAAGTGGCGCAGGTAGCAGCCTAGAGTCTGGTTCACTGTCTCTACCTGCCATTGGACTGGGGGTGGTAGGCGGAAGAAAAGTCCAGTTTCACTTGTAGTTGGTTGCAAGATAATCGCCATGAATCTGGAGACAAAAGTGGAAACGACCCGGTCCGACACCAAGTGTCCGAGAAGCCGCATGCATGCCGGAAAATATGTATAAAAAATAGACTTTCCAGTGCATAGTGATCTGAGGGTAGACCCGGCAGAGGAATAAAGTGAGAACATCTTTTGACAACCGGTCTGTAACCACCCAGATCACGGTAGTGTAACCAGAAAATGAGGAGATCCGTGATAAAATCCATGCCACATTGGACTCAATAGACAGCTTGGTATCGTTAGTGGAAGAAGCAGACCTTCCTGTTTGAGACGAGTTGGGACTTGTTTACGGGCATCCAGGAAGTGGCAGGATTCCACAACTCCCAGAACATCCTGGACTATACTCGGTCCACCCAGTAAAACCGAGAGATAGGGATGGCAGGACACTCGTGCACTCCTGGGTGCCCTGCCATACGAGAGCAATAGACCCCATGACAGCTATCTTTCCGCCGAAGAGCTGGTGGTCGACACATATGTCATTGCCAAAGGAAATCACATTTTAGTTCTACAAGGCGGCTTGGCAGAGATGAGCCTTTCTGGAGGGATAATGTGCCAGGGAGTGGACTCGTCCCCAGTCACATCCAAAGCACGGAGGAGAGCGTTGGCCGTGCCATTATCGTTCCGTAGGGCAACAAAGAATGAGAAAATTAAAATCTATAAGAGGGCCCAACGAGGCCTGGTGTGGATTTAAGCGATGAGCCTGTCCTGGAGATAATGTGTAACGAGGAGTGGATCCGCTGGGCCAACGCAAGCGATGATACTAAGACCCCAAGGCCACGCCAGTGAACGGAATCTAATAGCCCCCGTTTTCACCAGAAGCCCGCCGCAAAGCGGGATGGACTTGCTGCGGGCGTGAGGCTACCAGGTCGTTACCACTACCCTCCTGACGTGACTTGCTGGCGATTGGCAGGGCCGTGTTACAGCGTGGGTGCAAAATCTAATTCCGGAAGCGTAGTCAGGCACTGACAGGGCAGAAGGTCATTGCAGGCGGCCAGAGGTTCGTCGGTCAGAGGCAAGCAGACGGATCAGCGCAGGCGGCAAAAACATGCAAGGTCAGGAAACGTAAAGCAGAGGCGGACTGGTACACAGGAATCAAGACTGAACTCAATACACACTAACGCTCCAAAACACACCAACAAGACTGGCAGTGCGAGTGCTAGTAACGTCTACCATATATAAGGACGCAATGCGGCCGTCAATTAACCATTAAAGGCGCGCTTGGCCCTTAAACCGGAGCCAGCCGTCGCGCGCCTTGGCCTTAAGCATGGGATAATTCGCGCAGGCGGCTGTCAGACTGGAGACATGAGTGGGGACTGGTAAGTAGTCGGGGATACCACCCCCAGAGCAAGAAGGACCCTGCTCACCTGAGGGGGACTGCCTCGGCGGAGCTTCTGTGTGCCGTGGTGCCGTGACGCGTACCACCCTCCCACCCCCCCCCCCCGCCCCCCTTAAGCTCTCACCCCCCCTCGTTCCTTTGAAATCTAGCAAGAGAGATCAGGTGACAAATTGGTCTCAGGTTCCTCATGAACGCACCTTCCGGGCCGAAGCCCTTCCAGTCGTTAATGTAGAACCGGCTTCCCCCTCACAGTCTTCTCCCCAGCACCCCTCCTTGACCTCAAAGATGTTATCAAGTGGTTCTAGCAACAGAGAAGGTGAGACAGGTCTGCGGATGAAGCGGGCTTCAGCACCAACCGGCTTGAGGAGGGACAAACTTGAAATCTCGATTACGGCGATACGTAAAGTCGGGGTCAGGCGAAGCATAAAGAGACGGGAGTTCAGATCATCCCGGCTGGATCAGCCACAAAAGGACCCAGGTATTTGGTGCCCCAACTTGTAACTGGGCACCTAAAACGGACGTAATTTGCGGATAACCGAAACCAATCCCTATCGCCTGGCTCAAATAGGGGTCGTGGGCCTACGTACCTGTCATCCTGACGCTTTGTGGGGCGGCAAAGCCCTCTTAGGCAGTGCCTGACGCGTGAGTTTGCCAGAGAGCCTTAATGTCGGCCTTACTTGTGCATGCCACGCAGGGACAAGAGAACGAGTAGCTAGATGGAGAGGTGGGGCCGGGATTTAACCCAAAGACAAACAAAAAAGGGGAGGCCCCAGCGGATTCATACTCAAAGAGTTTATAAGAAAACACTGCCCAGGAGAGAAGGATCGGACCAGTTATCCTGACGATGCGACACAAAGTGCCTCAAGTTATGTGGGCCCAATACCTTGTTAACCCGATCTAGTAACCTGCCCGTTAGTTTGAGGTGGTGATGCAGATAAAAATCCAACGAATCTGCAAAGACAGCCACAGGTGGACCATCACCCGGCCAAAATTTAGGCGACAAAACTGGACTCCTCTTTTCGGAGACAGATAATTCAACGGAGAACCGTGCAAGCGGAAAATATATGGAAAAAATGTTGGGACGCCAGCTGGGGGGCAAGGGTAACCCAGGCAGTGGGAATAAAGTTAGCCCCATTTTCGAGAAGCGATCGGTCACTCTCACGCAACCCATATGACGCGTGTTTCCAGAAGACGGAGGAAGATCTTGACAAAGCCATGGCTACTGGGTCCAGGGTTATTCCGGCACACAGACTGGGAAGAGGCTGAAGAAGGCCCGGCAGGGCTTGAGGCGAGGAACCTTATTTCGGGCACAGGAGGAGGCAGGCCAGCACAAAGACCCATAGAACGACTTGAGCAAGAGTGTGGGCCACCGGTAGTAGCGGGAGACCAGAAGAAGAGACATATGGATTCCTGGGATCCCAGCTGTTCTGTGAGAAGAATGTCCCCACTTCAGTGATTATCTAAAGCCCTCAAAGCAGTGGCGACACATACGTCTCCCGGGGGCAGCACTTTGAAGATCCACGGGGTGGCCATCCGTGGACTGCAGGCGTTCAGAGGTACAATGTGCTGTGGAGGAAGTCGGACCCACCGTATCAGAGGCGCGAGATAGGGCTTCCAGCTTTGACTTTCTTCCCGGCACTGCCCGAAAGTGTATGCAAGGAAGTCAAAACGGGTCCGAAGAAAAGGGACCATCTAGCCTGTCGGTGATTCAGGGGCAGCGTTGAGCCGACTGAAGATATATGAGGTTTATTTATGGTCCAAGTTAAAATATCAATAAGGGTGACAAGCCCCCTCCGAGCAGGTGACGCCACTCTTCTAGTAGCCCAGCGTTATGGCCAGTAATTCGCGATCCCCTATGGTATAATTCTTCTCGGCCGGAGAGAAAAGTTTGGAGAAGAATCCACACGTAAGGCAGTTTAAGCCCGAGGAGTACCCTCTGCATGAGGACAGCACCGCACCCCACCGAGAGGGCAATCACTTCCAGAATTAAGTTGCGGTTCGGGTCCGGTCGAGACATAACTCTTAGGGGCATACGCAACTGCAGATTTGAGACGGCTGAAAGGCTCTTGAGCTTCCGATAGCCAGGACTTGGGATTGGCGTTTTTCTTGTTATAGGCCACCAGAGAGCCACAAGCGTAAGAGAAATGTGATAAATTGTCTATAATAATTGGCAAATCCTAGGAATGGTTGAATGGCCATGAAGGCCCACCGGCATGTGGCCAACTGCAAACACTACTGCGGTAGTAGTTTTGAGGGATCCATCCGGAGGCCCTTATCAGAGACTATGTACGCCTGAAAAAGGTCATGCTGGTTGTCATACTACTGAGACACTTCCTGTTTCGGCAAAAAGTCTGATGTGTACCGGAGACGCCTGAGGACCTGGCGAACGTGGAGGCGATGAGTTACATATCCGGAGAAAAGATAAGGAAATCCGTCCAAGTAGCACAATCAACACATCTTGTAGAGTAGTGTCCCGGAAGATCTCATTGACGAAGCTATGGAAAATACATCATTGGAGCGTTGCAGAGACCGAAAGCGCATAACCATAAACTCGAAATGTGCCATCTCCGCGTACTTAAACGGCTGTTTTCCACTTGTCGCCTATCTCTAATACAGTATCATTATTATAAGCACCACAGCTAAGTATCAAGCTTGGAGAATATTTTTCCGCGGCCCGCATGCGGTCGAAGAGTTCCGATACAAGGGCAGAGGGTAGCGATTCTTTAGGTGAGTTTTATTTTAAGCGCCCGATAGTCGATGCAGGGCCTGAGAGTACCGCCATCTTTTTTCTCCACGAAGAAGAAGCCGGCTCCTGCCGAGACGAGACTTACGTATAAACCCTTTGCGTGAGGTTCTCCTTGATTTATTCATACATCGCCTTAGTCTCGCGGGACTGAGAGTGGATAAACCCGGCCTCTGGGAGTGATTTACATCCAGGTTGGTCAGATCATGGGACCAGTCGTAAGGCCGGTGAGGAGGGATGCGTTTTTGCCTGCCTCTCCGAAAAAAACATCTGCAAAGTCCTCAATATGGCGTAGGTAACTGAAGGAGGCTTGCATACATTCAGGGAAGTCGACCTGAGAGAGGCGAGTTGATGAGCAGACAGGGCAACGTGAAGTGACAACGCGAATCCCACGCATGAGCTTCACCTGTGCTCCAAGTCCAAGGTCGGAGATATGGTCCTTCAGCCAAGGGAGGCCGAAGGATTTCATAGGAGGGGACCAGAGGCAGGCTAGAAGTTGCAACGTTTCCTTGTGAAGGTCCCCAATCTGGCAGGAAGATGGGAGCCGTACCGGAAAGCGGAATGGCGTTCATAAGCATTCGCACCACTGACCGAGAGACACAAATAGGGGTTTCCAGCACGGAATCACTGGGAGAACCAGAAACCTGTCACTAGTTCGGTCAGGCTTAATGAAAATTTCCTGCCGAAACACTGAATCAATAAAGGCGTTGTCCTGAAAGAGTGCTGTCCCTAGAAGCACCAATGTAAACCTAGCATGTCAGTACGGGAGTAGGCCGTTCTGATCACCTAGGTTTGCCTCCTCCTACGAGCCCTAGGGGTGGCGGAAGTTTCCCGGGGCGCACCGGACAGTCCCCCAATGAAGTGGCCAGATACCGCCACAATAGACAAACACAGCTGGCTTCTGTCGACGCTGTGAACGTTCCTCCATGGGACAGGTGGGCTCTCTCGACTGCAAAGTTTCTTCTTCTTCTGTCAGAGACCATCGGAGGAGGAAGAGGTGACCGCGAGAACGAGGGAGCCAAGCGGTGGTGAAACGGCGTGGAACGGAGGGTTTCCCATGTAGGGCGGAGCTCCTGTTGGCCTTTCGGGTGAAGGCGAATATCCACTCGTTGGCCAAATGGATTAGGTTCACGTCCAAAGGCAGCTGGTAGATCCGGGCCGCGAGCTCGTCCTTCGCTTCGCCCCGAGAGGCCTTGGCCAAAATGTCGTGCCACCGACATGAATCTCTATTCTTTTTCGCAAGTCCAGCTCCGAAGTCGTAGAGTGGCGAAACTGTCAACGGCAATACAGACCGACTGTGATGTTGCCCTGACGAAGCCGGAAGCAGCGCGGCGGCAAGCCGAGGATAGTGTTCGGCCTGGTTCCTCAAAGACTGTGGCGGAACCCCCGAGGAAGGTTTGAAGGTCCGCTGTCAGAAGGATCCCCTCGATCCTACATAAGTGGCGTAGACCATAGCCAAGGCTTTTCCAGACAAGAGGCCTGATTATGAATGGCCACCTTGGCTCCCTCTTGTAAGGGAAATTGGCGCCCCATCATCCTCGGGTTGAAGAGAGTCACTGGCTGATGAATCCCCTGCCTTCTTGGGTCTCGCATCGTAGGCGAGAGGGGATGCAGATGCAGAGCAGGGTCCCGAAGCTGAAGGGGCAGTTAGAGCAATGGATGCCGATCTACGGATGGGCAGGTGGCAGAGGCGGCAGCCGGTGTAGTCAGACCGGGTCGCCAGGTTCTGCATCTAATGGCCGCTGAGCTGATGCAATAGCGCACGCTGGCTCTGCAGGCTAACGGCCGTCGTGACGACACCGAGATCGGGCAGAGGTACCCCTGGCGAATCCATGGCCCAGTCTGTACTGTAACGGAGGCGTGGATGCCGCTGGCCAACTCAAAGCGATGTAGCTAAGCCACGCCAGGGAACGGCAATCTAAGGTATTCCCCAGTTTTTCACCAGAGCCCCGCTCAAAGCGGGATGGACTTGTTGCGGCGTGAGGCTACCATTGTCGTTTCCCGCCTGACGTGACTTGCTCTTGCGATGCGCCGGGGTATTCAGCGTGGTGCAAAATCGTAATCCGGAGCGCGTTTCGGCGGATCAGGCAGAAGTTCAGGGCAGGCGGCAGAGGTTCGTGGTCAAGGCAGGCAGACGGTCAGGGCAGGCGGCAAATCAGGCAAGGTCAGGAAACTAAGGCAAGTGGCGGACTGGGTACACCCGGAAATCAAGTACTGAACACAATAACAGCATCTAAGACGCTCGCTAAACATACCAACAGACTGGCAGCGAGTGCTAGGGGACGTCCTACCATATATAGGACCAGCGCCGTTCAATTAAACCAATTAAAGGCGCGCTGGCCCTTTAAATCCGGACCAGCCCTTCGCGCGCAGCGCCTTAAGCAGGGATTATGCGCGTGGCGTCTGTCAGAGCTGGAGACAGGCGCGGGACTGGTAAGTACGGGGTTTCCAGCCCCAGAGCAGAAGGACCACGGCTGCGGGCAGCTGCAGCACCCGTGCGCACAGGGGGACGGCCGCGGTGAGCTGCGGCGCCGCGCGCCGTGACAATATGACAGGTTTTTGTGGTCGGTATAGATGCTGACTGGATGATGAGCCCCCTCCAAGAGATATCCGCTGCCCCTCTTCCAGGCCAACATGAGTGGCCAGTAACTCCCGGTCGCCCGATATAGTAATTCATTTCTGCTGAGAAAAACATTTTTGGAGAAAAAACCACAAGTGATGGTCTTTCCTTTGGGCCTTCTCTCTGGGAGAGTAAGGGCCCCCCCCGGCCCCCACCGATGAGGCATCGACCCAAGAAAAAAATGGTTTTCTCTGTATCTGGCCGGAAGCACAGTGCAGAGGGCGAAAGCAGACTTCGCTTGTCGAATTGCTTCCTCAGCGCTGGTGGCCAGAGCTTTGGACTGGCGTTTCTTCTGGTCAATGCCACTATGAGAGATACCAGCGAGTGAGAATGGGGTATAAATGCCGTTGTAATAGATGGCAAACCCCAGGAATCCTTGGTATGGTTTCGGAGACCCACGGGGCGCAGCCACGTAGGAGGAAGACAACGTAGCTGGGTCCTTCTGCAGGCCCCTGTGCATATGATTTTTAGCCGAGAATGGTAGGCTCTGCTGATGGAACAGACCTTCTCAGCTTGGGCATAAGAGGTGCGGTTGACTCCTTAGACATCTGAGGACGCTGTCCATACTCTGAACTTGATGGGACTCAAGGTCGGGGGAGGAAACACCAGAAGGGTCATCCAGGTAGACCAACACGCACGTGTACAGGAGGTCTTTGAAGATGTCATTGACAAATTCCTTGGAAGACGGCCGGGGCATTGCACTGGCCCTTTAAATATCACAGAGTCGGCGCGCGCGCCCTAGGGAGTGGGGACGCGCGCATGTCGGAGACTGGAGCTGCAGCAGGAGCGTGACCGGGTAAGTAGGCGGGGACCCAGCCGGCAGGGTGAGCGTGCCCACCACCCTATATGCGGGCGGCGGCACCGCTCGTTCAGGGACCACGCGTGTGCCTGCGACCCGGGACGGGGCTCGCAGGCCCACCTGTGACAAGAGGTACATACCTTATGGTAATAAAATAATTAGAAACCGGAAAAACCCAATGTGGATCAACAGGGATGTAAAAGAGGCAATAAAAAACAAAAAGAAAGCTTTCACCTACTAAAACAGGAGGGCAGTGAAGTGGCGCGAAGAAGCTATAGGGAAAAAAATAAAGTGTGTAAAATAAATATAAAGGAAGCAAAGCTGGAGACGGAATGACATATCGCTATAGAAAGTAAACACTAAACCCCAAATTATTTTTTAACTATATAATAGTAAAAAGATTAAAACCTAAAATGTTGGCCATTGAAAAATACTGAGGGAGAGACAGTAGAGGGCGATGAAAAAAAAGCAAACCTATTAAACACTTTTTTTCTCCACCGTATTTACCAAGGAGATGACCTTCCTGTTGAACAGAGGGAAAACAGAGTGTAAACTCCAACATTAAAAGTTTTACTTGTCTAACCCAGAAGAAGGTGCAGCTCCGTCTTAAGAAGATTAAAATAGACAAATCCCCAGGTCCCATATGGGCATACACCCACCGTGTCCCTAAGGAGTTAAGTGATGTCATAGATAACCCCTATTCTTAATATTTATGGACTGTCTAATGACGGGGTATGTCCCAAAGGATTGTCGCATAGCAAATGTGGTGCCAATATTCAAAAAGGGGTCAAAAAATATAGTCCATAAATATTAAGAATAGGGGCCTATCTATGACACTACTTAACTCACTTAGGACCCAGAGGTGTACAACATCAGGACCTGGTGATTTGTCTATTTTAATTTTCTCAAGGCAGAGCTTCACCGCTCCCTGGATCAGACAAGAAACATTCGATGGTGGAGTTTTAACCTCAAGGTCCATTTGCTTAGAAATACTGAGGAGAAAAAAATTGTTAATAGGTTTGCTTTTTCCTCATCGCCCTCTACAACACCCCCCTCACTAACTTTTTCGAAAGGGCAACACTATCATGTTATAATCTTTTTAACTAGTATATATAGTTGTACCTATAAGTTCCAGTGTGGGAAACACCTTCCAGACACAAGTCCATGTCTAGTAAGGGGTTAAATACGCTTTGTACATTTTTTTATGTTTTCGTCTGTGGACCTAAGTTAGGCGTTGGTATTTGGTGGCAAACACAAGGATTTACCACAACAGACCGGGCCGGTCACAGCTCAGCTTTATTATGGAATTTAGATTGTGAGCCCCAATGTGGTCAGGGACTAATGGGAAGTGTGACTAATAAGGCTGTGCAACTTTTAGAACTACGCCATTGATAAGTCAGTATAAGTAACTTTAACACAGCCCTGGCAGAAAGTAAGGAATGTGTGGCCTCTGTGCTCTGTAATCTCCCCCCCCCCCCGTGTTTCTGATAGCGACCCCCTGGGCTCTGAAGTGACCCCCACCCCGGGCTCTGTAGTTACCACTGCAGTCCCCTCCTTTGCTCCTATACTCCCCCCTCTGTGCTATGTAGGCGGGCCTCGCCCATGCTCTGTAGTCCTCCCCGTGCTCTGTAGTCCCCTCTGTGCTCTGTAGCGGCCCCTCGATGCTCTGTAGTCTCCCCTGTGCTCTGTAGCAGCCCCTCTGTGCTCTGTAGCATCCCCCCCCCGGGCTCTGTAGTCCCCTCTATGCTCTGTAGTAATCGCTGTAGTCCCCTCCTGTGCTCTGTAGTTCCCCTGCTCTGTAGCGTCCTCTGTAGTCTCCCCCTCTGAGCTCTGTAGCGGCCCCCCAGGCTCTGTAGTGACCGCTGCAGTCCCCTCCTGTGCTCTATACTCCCCCCTCTGTGCTATGTAGCGGCCTCCCCATGCTCTGTAGTCTCCCCGTGCTCTGTAGTCCCCTCTGTGCGCTCTAGCGGCCCCGCGATGCTCTGTAGTCTCCCCTGTGCTCTGTAGCAGCCCCTCTATAGTGTCCCCCCCCCCCCCCGGGATCTGTAGTCCCCTCTGTGCTCTGTAGTAATCGCTGTAGTCCCCTCCTGTGCTCTATAGTTCCCCTGCTCTGTAGCGTCCTCTGTAGTCTCCCACTCTGAGCTCTGTAGCGGCCCCCCAGGCTCTGTAGTGACCGCTGCAGTCCCCTCCTGTGCTCTACACTCCCCCCTCTGTGCTATGTAGCGGCCTCCCCATGCTCTGTAGTCTCCCCTGTGCTCTGTAGTCCCCTCTGTGCTCTGTAGCGTCCCTGATATGCTCTGTAGTCTCCCCTGTGCTCTGTAGCGTCCCCTCTGTGCTCTGTAGTCTCCCCTGTGCTCTGTCGCAGCCCCTCTGTGCTCTGTAGTCTCCCCTGTGCTCTGTCGCAGCCCCTCTGTGCTCTATAGCGTCCCCCAACCCCCCCCGGGGCTCTGTAGTCCCCTCTGTGCTCTGTAGTAATCGCTGTAGTCCCCTCCTGTGCTCTATAGTTCCCCTGCTCTGTAGCGTCCTCTGTAGTCTTCCCTTCTTTGCTCTGTAGCGTCCTCTGTAGTCTCCCCCTCTGAGCTCTGTAGCGTCCCCCGTCCCCCCCCCCCAGGCTCTGTAGTAATCGCTGTAGTCCCCTCCTGTGCTCTATAGTTCCCCTGCTCTGTAGGTCCTCTGTAGTCTCCCACTCTGTAGCGGCCCCCCAGGCTCTGTAGTGACCGCTGCAGTCCCCTCCTGTGCTCTATACTCCCCCCCTGTGCGATGTAGCGGCCTCCCCATGCTCTGTAGTCTTCCCTGTGCTCTGTAGTCCCCTCTGTGCTCTGTAGCGGCCCCTCTATGCTCTGTAGTCTCCCCTGCGCTCTGTAGCAGCCCCTCTGCGCTCTGTAGTCTCCCCTGTGCTCTGTAGCAGCCCCTCTGTGCTCTGTAGCGCCCCCCCCCCCCGGGCTCTGTAGTCCCCTCTGTGCTCTGTAGTAATCGCTGTAGTCCCCTCCTGTGCTCTATAGTTCCCCTGCTCTGTAGCGTCCTCTGTAGTCTCCCACTCTGAGCTCTGTAGCGGCCCCCCCAGGCTCTGTAGTGACCGCTGCAGTCCCCTCCTGTGCTCTATAATTCCCCCCTCTGTGCTATGTAGCGGCCTCCCCATGCTCTGTAGTCTCCCCTGTGCTCTGTAGTCCCCTCTGTGCTCTGTAGTCTCCCCTGTGCTCTGTAGCAGCCCCTCTGTGCTCTGTAGCGTCCCCCCCCCAGGCTCTGTAGTCCCCTCTGTGCTCTGTAGTAATCGCTGTAGTCCCCTCCTGTGCTCTAAACATCCACAGCACAGTAGCCTCCCCCTCTGAGCTCTGTAGCGGCCCCCCAGGCTCTGTAGTGACCACTGCAGTCCCCTCCTGTGCTCTATAGTCCCACCGCTGAGCTCTGTAGCGGCCTCTGGAGTCTCCCCCTCTGAGCTCTGTAGCAGCCCCCCAGGCTCTGTAGTGACCGCTGCAGTCCCCTCCTGTGCTCTATACTCCCCCCTCTGTGCTATGTAGCAGCCTCCCCATGCTCTGTAGTCCTCCCTGTGCTCTGTAGTCCCCTCTGTGCTCTGTAGCGGCCCCTCTATGCTCTGCAGTCTCCCCTGGGCTCTGTAATATCCCCCCCTTCGTGTTCTGTAGCGACCCCAGTGCACTGTAGCGACCCCCTGGGCTCAGAAGTGACCGCTGCAGTCCCCTCCTGTGCTCTATAGTCCCATCTCTGTGCTATGTAGCCGTCCCCATATTCTGCCTCTCTTCTTCCGGCTACACTTTCCCTCTCGCGCCCTCTATGCGCTGACAGGACGGGTTACTCTCACGGCGCATGCGCTCTAGGTGACGTGGTGTGCAGACGTGCGCAAGGTATGGAAATACAAAAGCCGTTTCCGTGGTGTTTGAACTCCGCGCATGCGTAACTTTCTCTACAGCGGCGCCTGCGTAGTAAGTAGAGCGCTGGCGCGCTGCGGTCACAATCATAACCGCTGGCGGAGCGCATGCGCGTTTCTGTCATACACAAAGCGGAAGACACAAAGATGGAAGAGTGTGAGGATTCTGGAGAGAGCGCAGCGGAGGAGGAGGTGACCCGGCTGAGTGAGCTGGACAGCGGGAAGGTGAGAGGACGGGGGTCAGCGCCGGGATACAGCTGCCTCTATCCTCCATGACGGCTCCGCTCACCCTGTGTCCTGTCAGTCTGATCTCTCACTGCTGGGGGCTCCTGCCTGGGAATGATGGGAACTTACCTTGGTTTCTATGGTAACGGCGCATCCAGCTACTGCGCAGGTCATGACTAGAGGCAGTGATGATCTGTGTCCATGTGGCCTGTGTACAGCTACCCCCCAGGACATAGAGCAGCCCGTCACTTTCTCACCCCACGCCCGGGGGCGCGGTAGTTCAGAACGGCCGCTACCGCTGGCGCCGATGAGCGCAGGCGCAGTACGCGCCATCCGCCAACTGTCCTAGCGGATGTAGAGCGACTCGCCGACTGAGCCAGCGCGGTAACGCCACGTAATTCCACATGCATGACTCCCGCCGCGTTCCCGGCGGGGAGAGGAGACGTAATCCATAGTTCTCTATGAGAACTGTGAATTACCGTAATGAATGGGCCGTTTTCGGCCCGTAATTTGCGCACTTCGGCGCGTAATTACGGACCGAAATACGTCCCAAACTTCGCCGTGTGAACCTAGCTTTAGTGTAAAGGCCCCAGAACCCCCACCCCCCGGAGATCGTAGAGCTGCCAGGGCCCCCCCTCCTCCCCTGCTACATTGTTCATAGAGTGCTGTTTTTTACACTTATTTTTCAGCGGCCCAAAAAAAAAAAAGTGACATCAATTGTTGAGGTATTTTCAGCAATTATAAAGCCCATGGGAAACAATGGAAAGCTTCAAAACAGAGGCCAAAACGCCTCATGGGAAGTTGTGACACGGTTTCAGAGCTGGATCCATCCCCCAGAATCGTCCTGACGAGAAATTTGTCTCGGAAGAAAACAGCGCTGAAAAAAACCTCTTCAAATCCTCGTTAAAAACTGAGTACTGCAAAATATGAGACTAGTATTTGATGCTGATTCCGCTGCTTAAAAATAAGCGCTCAGATCAGCCTCAAGAACAGAACTGAGTCTTTTACACTTTTCAGAAATTAGGTCCAGTGTGTTCACTGAGACTGGGTGCCTGAAGAACAGATAAAGCGCAGCAAAGGATCCTGGGGCTTGCAGTTTTACAGGGCAAAGGGAAACAGATTTCACCTGGGAAAAGCTGCTGCTCGCTTCAGAGAAGGGAGGCGACATGCGGCCCAGGAATAGCTGCTGCTCACTTCAGAGAAGGGAGGCGACATGTGGCCCAGGAAAAGCTGCTGCTCGGCTGCAGAGAAGGGAGGCGACATGCGGCCCAGGAAAAGCTGCTGGTCGGCTGCAGAGAAGGGAGCCGACATTAGGCCCGGGAAAAACTGCTGCTCGGCTGCAGAAAAGGGTAACAACATACGGCCCAGGAAAAGCTGCAGAGAAGGGAGGCGACATACAGCCCAGGAAAAGCTGCTGCTCAGCTACAGGAAGGGAGGCGACATACGGCCCAGGAAAAGCTGCTGCAGGCAAGGGAGGCGACATACGGCCCAGGAAAAGCTGCTGCAGGGAAGGGAGGCGACATACGGCCCAGGAAAAGCTGCTGCAGGCAAGGGAGGCGACATACGGCCCAGGAAAAGCTGCTGCAGCCAAGGGAGGCGGCGCACGGCCCAGGAAAAGCTGCTGCAGCCTAGGGAGGCGACGCACGGCCCAGGAAAAGCTGCTGCAGCCTAGGGAGGCGACGCACGGCCCAGGAAAAGCTGCTGCAGCCCAAAGGGGGGCGACGCACGGCCCAGGAAAAAGCTGCTGCAGCCTAGGGAGGCGACGCACGGCCCAGGAAAAGCTGCTGCAGCCAAGGGAGGCGACGCACGGCCCAGGAAAAGCTGCGGCGGCCAAGGGAGGCGACGCACGGCCCAGGAAAAGCTGCTGCGGCCAAGGGAGGCGACGCACGGCCCAGGAAAAGCTTTCTGCGGCCAAGGGAGGCGACGCACGGCCCAGGAAAAGCTGCTGCGGCCAAGGGAGGCGACGCACGGCCCCCGGAAAAGCTGCTGCGGCCAAGGGAGGCGACGCACGGGCCCGGAAAAGCTGCTGCGGCCAAGGGAGGCGACGCGACGGCCCAGGAAAAGCTGCTGCGGCCAAGGGAGGGCGACGCACGGCCCGGAAAAGCTGTGCGGGCCAAGGGAGGCGACGAGCGCGGGCCCGGGAAAAGCTGCTGCGGCCAAGGGAGGCGACGCGCGCGCGGCCGGGGAAAAGCTGCTGCGGCGCCAAGGGAGGCGACGCGGCGCGCGGCCCAGGAAAAGCTGCTGCGGCCAAGGGAGGCGACGCGCGCGGCCCGGGAAAAGCTGCTGCGGCGGCCAAGGGAGGCGACGCGCGCGCGGCCCGGGAAAAGCTGCTGCGGCGGCCAAGGGAGGCGACGCGCGCGCGGCCCGGGAAAAGCTGCTGCGGCGGCCAAGGGAGGCGACGCGCGCGGCCCGGGAAAAGCTGCTGCGGCGGCAAGGGAGGCGACGGGCGCGGGCCCCGGGGAAAAACTGCTGCGGCGGAAGGGGGGGCGAGGCGCGGGGCCCCGGGAAAAGTGCTGCGGCGGCCCAAGGGGGGCACGCGGGGCCGGGCCGGGGGAAAAGCTTTCGGGCGGCCAAGGGAGGCGCGCGCCCCGCGGCCCGGAAAAGCTGCTGGGCGCCAAGGGAGGCGACGCGCCGCGGGGCGCCGGGAAAACCCTGCCTGCGGCGGCAAGGGGGCGACGCGCGGGGCCCGGGGAAAAGCTGCTGCGGCGGGCCAATGGGAGGCGACGCGCCGCGGCCCGGGAGGGAAAAGCTGCTGCGCAGCAGCCAGGGGGAGGGCGAGCGCGACGCGCCGGGCCCGGGAAAGCTGCTGCGCAGCGCCAGGGGGAGGCGACGCGCGCGGCCCGGGAAAAGCTGCTGCAGCAGCGGCCAAGGGAGGCGACGCGACGCGCGCGGCCCGGGAACAACTGCTGCAGCAGCCGCCAGCGGCCGCGACGCGCGGCCCAGGAAAACCAGTCTCTCGCCGAAAAAAAACGCCAGCGTATTGCGGCGCATATTTTGTCGTGTGAACATACTCTACAGATCTATCTGCTGCAGTCTCGTCATGACAGAGTCTAAGATATGTTACGAGGGGAAAGTGTTATTCATAAGCGGTACAGTGCAACTTTAAGAGACATTGGTGTTTCCCTATTGCCCAATGTCTCCCGCCTCATGCCACCGATGGCACTCCGATCATCGCCGCTCTGTGTTGTCGTCCTCTTGGTCCTTTACTGAATTATTCTTGACATTGACCCTTTTTTTTGTTTTTGTTTTTTTTCCCCCTCTTCTTAATTTTTTTTCCCTCGTGGGGTTCTGCACGCGGCCACCCCCCCTTTTCTCGTTATTATAAAAAACCACGAAAAAAGGTTTGCAAAAAAGAAATTGTTGATCTTGAATTTTGGAACAACCTCGAGCGGGGGGATAGAAATTCGCATGTAAGCTCAGGGGTTTCATATCCAGATGGCATGGTTTGGGTTCTCCCCTTGATTGGGTGGTACGGGGTATTTGGGAAAAATGGGGACCCCCCAAAAAGGCATTTAAGGCAACCTGCAAGGGGTGTGGCCTTGTAAACCCTGTCCTTTAATGAGCGATGCTGCTTGTTTTGGGGGAGGGGTCCTGCCCCGAAATAAGGTCCCCCTTTTTTATTTTACATCCCCATTTTTGTTCCTCTCAAAACAGTTGAAACCGGGCATTTTCCCACCCAACTTTAAAGGGCCCCAATTCCCAGGTTTTTCTCCTTTTAAACATAAAATTTCAGAATAAACCTTCCCCATTTTAGGTAAATTTAAAAACCCAAAAAAATTTTATTATATTTTCCCAAATCTATTTAATTAGTTTTTTGGGTTTTGCCCTTAAACGGTGGGACTTGGGTCAAAAAATTTTGGACCCTTCCAAAAGCTTCTACAATATTTGGGTGGGGTTTTGGGGCCCCTTCCCTTCCTGACAAAATGTGGTTTAATGAGCCTTGTTTGGAGGTCGCCTTGCTCGCATCGGTTTTTTCAGCTTTGTCCAAAAATTTTTCAATGGTTTAAAGTTCAGGGCTTTGTGTTGGCCGCCCCAAAAAACATTGACTTGTTCTATTTAACCCCAGTTTTTTAACCTTTTTTGGAAATTTAGTTTTTGGTCTTTGTCCATTTGGGAGCCCAAAATTTTCTCCCAAAGTTTTTAACTTCCTGGCGGGATGTCTTGAGATTTTGGGTTTTGTATTGCCTCGTAATTTTTCTTCCCTATGTTGCCATCTATTTTTTTAAGTGCCCCCAAGCCTCCCCGCAGTAAAACAAACCCTACAACATGAGGGTGCCCCCTCGGGGGGGAAATTTGTTTTTTTGGGCTTCCAAGCTTTCCTTTTTCCTAAAAATTTGTAATGATGGTCATTGTGGAAACAGGTTAATTTTAGTTTCTTCCCGGACCAAAAGGACAGGGGATCCAAAAGGGAGGTTTTTTGTTCCTGGCATTTGAAGCATTAAATTGGCTTTTCCCTGTTTCTTTTTGGGGGTAATGGCTTTTCCTGGGAGGGGCGGGCCTTTTTAGGCCATTTTTTGATTCGGTAATCGTTTCACTGTGGTTAACGGGCACATCTCACCCGCTTCTTTCCAGGGGTCTTCACAAGGTCTTTTGCTTTTGTTTTTTGGGTTGATTTGGGACATGTCGGACCCCCCCCAAAAAACCCCGGGTTTATCTCTAGGGCCCCAGACAGAAAACCATCCCTTCCTGAGCGGGTAAATGGTGGCATTTTTTTATTGGTTTGTACTTGTGTTTAAATTTTTTGTACAGTTTAACGAGGCTCCTTCAGGGAAACTGGAAATTTTCACCCCAAAGGGGTGATTTAAAACTTGGCAAGTCCACAATTCTCTTTCCCGATAAGTTGTGTATTTCTTTTGGGGTTTTTTTATGATGTTACACACAAAAGCAGTGTGTTTCTGGGGTGTACAAAAAATACATCCACAGCTGTGTCTCTAATTCAGATGTTGCCAATGAACCAGAAGCTTCCAAAGACCTGACATCATATGGGCGGTGTCATCCCAGTGTATGGAAACTTGTGACATAACAGAAAGTAATAAAAATGCCTTAAACAATTCTCTCTAATTTTTCTGCATTTGGCGAATAGAAATTATTTTGTTTCCTAATTGACCTAAAACGGGGAAGGTTTATTTTGATTTCATGTCAGGGAGTGAGAAAAACCTGTAGATGGGACTTTTTATATATTGGATGGAAACTACTGGTTTCAACTGTATGCACGAGTGCTTTAGGCCATGTCTTTTATTTTACAGGTACCTCCCTGCACCCATACAGCATAATGGCCACCTGTATTAAAATAAAATTGTTTAAATTTTTTTTTTGGTCTCAATATTCTAAAAATCAAAACTTTTCTACTTTCCCAGCGATGGAGCCGCGTGAGAGCTTTTAATTTGTGGAATAAGTTTACATATTCATTGGTATTGGGGAGCCATTTTTATTTTTTTAAAGGACGCTTATTCACTGCACAGAATAAATAATATAATTGTATAGATTGAATCACTAAGGACCTGTTATCTGTACTTTATCTTTGTGAGGTCCCTTGACTCTCCTACCCCTGCCCCGGGGTTGTTCTTGTCCTGTTTATACCACATGCGGTTAGTGTCCGGTTGCGTTCTCCCACAGTCCACTGCCTCATGATATTCAAGGTGAAATTTACCTCTTCACTCAAGTTGAACCAGACAAGTCCATCGATGAGACCAAAGAGTTCTACAAAGACTTTCTCCATCGGTGCGGAATCACGGAGCAAATAGAGGTAAATAGACATAGAGTATTATCAAATTGTATTGCGAGATGGTGGTGTTTTTTTTGTTGTTGTTGTTTATCACCTTAAGGTGGCGCTATAGGTGTGTGCAAAGCTATGTCAGGTGGAAACAAATTTTAAAGGGGCTTTGCCATTTCAGACATTGATGGTATATTCTCAATGGCAGATAGGTGGGAGCTGTACCTTTCTAGAACGAGCCCTGCAACCTATCAGTTTTGAAATCAAGAGTACAGTCAATGTCTGAAATGGGATAACTTTCAATAACAACCACAAGGACAATAAGGCAGTAATATATAACTTTTAGTGATCTGCTAATAAAATAGGCAGGAATCATTACCTACCAATTCCCCATAAGCCCCTACACTAGAACCGCCTATTGTGTCCCTAATCACTGACAACTAAGTACACACAAAAAGATATATATATGTGTGTGTATATATATGGACAATAAAGGAAAAATACAACCTCATTCTAAAGAGGTTACACACCTGATATAAAAGGTAAAGGGGCCTATGGTCCGGACAGAAGTCTCCAAACAAATTCCAACGCGTTTCCCCCTAGGTGAAAAATTGTTCATCAGGAAATCATCACTTTGTCATAAACCAATAATAATAGGGCACCTATAGCAGGTAACTGGATAGCAGGTCCACGGCAGAAAAATAAGGAACCTTTCTTTGTCAGGATAACACTTGGACGGCAGTCAGTTCAAAATGAACAAACTCCTAAATATAGTGAAGCTCACCAGGTATGATTCCAGTGCACCCAACTGTATGAACGATGTGTCAGCGGGACTATACGGCGTCTAGCAAATAACAGCTCGCAGCTACGCCTGCGCAGTAAACAAACCGGATACAGTGTCAGGAACACAGCCGGCTAAAGCAACTACAGCGCCTGCGCTGTGAGCATAATGTTCCAACCATGGAAGCATTTTGCTGCGTGTACAGAAGACGAGTAGTACATCTATAATCTAGCTAGAAAAGGGTCACTCTAACCTGCATCAGCGCACTGTGGTCTAAATTTATTAGGTGGTTCTTTATTTTGCCACACGTTGAACACACGAAAATAAACTCCACAAAAGGCTTGCTACAGCCGGCAGCCAGGTATTCAAACACAGTCTTTAGCAGAGCTAAAGTATGTAGTGAGCATGGCACACTTCCAGTTGCCCACACTGGGCTCTCCCCCGTCTCGCTACCAGTAGGGCACAGCGCAGCCTCGGGACACCCAAACAAGGCTCCTACTTCACCGCAACTTACAGTGAGACTGAGCACCACACCCCCAGCTCAGGCTACAAGGCTTACATAGACATCAAACCCGGCCTGGAAATGTAGGAGTGGCCATACTATCCAGTTTTAACCACTCCGGTAAAAACCCGGCCCGGAATAGCTGCTACCATCAGCTATAGTAACTGATATAATAGGCGTCAGTCGCCTAATGCTGCTGACGCCCAATAAATGCAGGTTTTACCTTACTGACAAATATCTTTCATTGGTTCCTTGTGTCTTCTTACATAAACTCTATATATAATAATAAAAAATTTGTAAAATTTTGAATGTGGGGGAAAAAAAAAAAACAAAATCGGGAGGGGGGTGGTGCTAAAATTTATTATACTGTGCTGGTATTATTTCAAAGAATAAAAATTGTAAAAAACGCTTTATAAAAGGGGGAAAAAACCATGATCTTCAGCTGGTCATACAGAGATTAGACTTCTAAAATGTCATCTTTTTGTCCCGCTCATTTCTCATGTGTGATATCAGATCTGCCCTGTAGAAGAAGCAGCGAAACTGAGAACGTACAAAGAGCGCAATTTACTCAAACATCATCCGCTTTGGGCTGATGATAAGATCCGCACGCTCCTCCAGTGCCATTATTTTGGAAATTCGTTCTGTGCCCGGTGAGTCCTGCGCTTTCTCCGGCAATAAATTAACAGACGGTGTTGCCCCCGATTCTGAGACACTCGGGGAATATGTTCTTTATGTATTTATACTTCTTATTTAAAGGACCACTCCATTTGTTTTCATGTAGTTTATTAGAAATTATTTCTAGGTAATATAGTAGTGCCAGTAATATTGCTTCCTGCAGCTGAATACAGGATTTCTCACTGCTGCAACAGCGTCATGTGACCTGCACTCTGAGTTAGTTGTGAGACCCTGAAGGGAATCTCTGTGCATTCCTAAAGGAGTTTCAGTGTCAGCCTTATAGAATTGCAGAGAGAAGACACAGTGTTCATCAGCCAATCAGAGTGCATGTCATGTGACCTAACAGACAGTTGCACCAGCCAGACATCCTGTATTTACCTGCAGGTAAGCAAAGTTACTGGTACTGCAATGTACTTAAAAGCAATTTCTAACGAGAAAAAAACAAAAACTTGAGTGGTCCTTTAAGTTGTGTGTCCTATTTAGCTCTGGCCTCAGCCGCGGAATCGCTTACATGCCGCAGTAAACAAGACCACCACATCTAAGTGGTTGAATAAGGGTGCAACTTGGCGTTCTGCTACCTAATCAACCCCTGTGTGGCAAGATTGCAGGGAGATAACTGGTTATCGTAGTAGCTGGGGCCTAATGAAGGGCTTGGTGGCCGCCATGGTTGTATGAACCCCTTAGTGACCTGGTGTGGGTGAATATAGACAGTCTGTTACAAACTTAGGCACATGAATAGGGGGCATTAATTTATTCACACTTTGGCACAGTAGCCGGTACAGCTCAGCGGCGGGGTTCCTACATTGCAGGGTGGCCTGGGTGGGGCTGTCAGAGCTGCGTCACCACCTGCGAGTTGCTGAGCAGAGCATTATGGAGGTCTGCAGCAGAGCTCCGAATCCAATATGGTGTCCGCTCCCTCTGCTGGTTATGTTCTCCTGGGAAAGTGGAGATCTGGTCCCTCTGCCTCCAGACCTTGTCCATTCCTGATCACTGTGTCTAATCTTTCGGGAGCCACATAAAATGATAACGGTGGCCATGATTCAGCCCGCAGGCCTTGAGTCTGACACGTGCGCTAGAAATCTCAATACCCGCTCACTCTGGCGATTTTGTTTTTGATATTGTTTAGTCTCGTTACTTTTCATTTCCCTCGTTTTCTTTGCCTTCTTTCCGCAGGTTTGTTCAGTTTGTCAGCTTAGAGAACAAGAACTTCGCTGATGAATTGAACTGGCGTATTGGGTTAACATCGCTTAATGTTTCCATGTACCCCATATGGTGAGAGTCAGCAGCCGATCTGTATTCAGTCACTGGAGACGATCGTGAATGATGAATTTATTTTAATTTCTCAGTTCAATATCTGTGGGTCACACGAGCATGGAGGTGGAACACATTGCGGACAACGTCCTCGCAGCAGCTAATGTCCTGGTTAAGGAGTTGGCAATGGTAGGTGTCCTGTGGGTGTCTTATTATATCACCGGTTATGTGCTCTCGCGAGATGGGTTTTCTATCGCTGCCACTTGGGCCAATAATCTGTGCCCAGGTTGCATTTGACCACTCGCCTGCATGGGGTAGGAAGGAGCTCCTGGCCATTCAGAGCTTAAAGGGGGTGTCCGGTTTCTTCTTTATTTCATGAGGCTCACTGTGGCCTAAACTGTTTTTGTGGAATTTACATGTATAAAAGAATCTGTATGATTTCACCCTATATTACTATTATTTTGATTGGGGAGGGCAGTGGGCGGCTTTATTATAGAAGCACCGATCTCCTGACTAGTGCGCATGCGCAGCTGGTGGCTATATACAGCACTTCTATACTGTAGCTGCCCACTGCTCTCCCTGATCAGAACGTCACACTGAATATAGTAGTTTGACATTTGGTTCGAGGAGGGCAGTAGGCAGCTTCATTATAGAAGCACCGGCCTCTTGACTAGCGCGCATACGCAGCAGGTGACTATATACTGTACAGCGCTTCTATACTGTAGCTGCCCCCTGCTCTCCTTAATCAGAACGTCGCACTGTTTATAGTAGTTTGACATTTGGTTCGGGGAGGGTGGTTCGCGGCTACATCGTAGAAGCTCCGGCCTCCTGCACAGAAGATAACTGTATAAAGCACTTGTATACTGTAGCTGCCCACTGCCCTCCCTGGTCTGAACGTCACACTGTATATAGTAGTTCGACATTTGGTTCGGGAAGGGTGGCTACAAGGCCGCACAAGGAGAATCAATGGACTACAAACACTAACAGAGCATCATCAGAAATAGTATAGATATGGTTAAATCACACATAATCTTTTAAAAAACAAAATATGGTCGGCACATCCATTTTGAAGAATAAATGTATAGGTGCATCCTGGGGTGGCAGCCAAAAGCTATGCAAACACCACACAATATCAGCAGCACTTTACGGCCACTAAAAACGGTCAAAGAGGACATAAGAATTTTTTGGAAATGCATTTCTGCTACTGTGGAATATATGAAATGGGAGCCAACCCCATGCAAACAGCCAAAAAACAAAATATGGTCTGCACATCCATTTTGAAAAATAAACGTATCTGTGCACGTTGGTGTGGCAGCCAAAAGCAATGCAAACACAACACAATATCAGCCGCACTCTAATATTTTATACATGTAAATTTAATAAATTCTGAAGTGCACTGATCCTGGGTAAAAGATGCGGCCGTAAGTGACATAAAGTAAGCTGACTTATAGAAGTATGACGTTAGAGTGGACAGTCTAAATCTGCACCAGATTTGTCAAAAGTACAAACCGGTAGCCAGCTCTTCCTTTCAAACGCATATGCTCGGAAACCTGTCCCATGAAACAGCAGTGACAACAATGAAGTAAAGAAAAGGTTTTTTTCAGCACAGCAATAGAACCTCTTATTAAAAAATAATGCAAAAATGTATTGAAATACATAAAAACATTAGGCATCGTGCAGTGAGTGGCATAATATAGAGATAAACTGAAGTTCCTGCTTACGTGTTTTGAGCAGACAGCATCCGCTCTTACTTACTTAGCCACACGTAGACTAACTTTCAGTTAAGCTATATAGAGGACATGGGGCACACATGTAATTGACACACCTGTTAATTTAAGCAAATGACCAATAATATATTCAGAAGCTTACCAAACCAAGGGCACATCCATTCCCATCCTGCACGCCACGGAGCAGACGGAAGAACGGAGTACAAACATTTCCGGTCATGCGCCTAAGCGCTCTAGATACAAGAGCTGGCAAACCCAGACTGGACCCACGCATGCGCTCAGGTCCGCAGCGGAGGTCCACGGGAACTAAATACATTGCCATACATTAAACAAAAATAATAAATAAGCAATATCCTGCAACTGAGTGTGACAAAATTAGATGCATAATGCTAGGTAAGTATATCCCAACATCTATAGTCGGCGTTGGTGCCTAATAAAGCAAAATCCCCTATAATGGCATGATACAGAGAAACATATGCTACAAAAAATACACATGACTGATCTGCAAACACAACAACAAAAAAAGTACATACAAAACATCAAAATAATGCTTAGAGGAAAAACTGTGATGAAACCTATTGGATAATATATCTAATGTTACCTGTTCTATAGAAAAATGCTACATATACAATGACCATCAATAGTGAAACATGACTTCTCACCTTGTATTTAGCGCTTTCGGATAGATAGTATCTAGCTTTGTGATCCAGTGGGCCGTCTGTCCTTAAGAAGGCACTCGAGATCCTCTCCTCTTATCGATCTGCAACCTATCTCGATACCCCATGCCTGTAAAGTACTAAAACTACAATTATGGACTTCTATGAAGTGTCTAGATAGACTTGATTTATTCCGTATAGAATTGGTATTACTATTATTGCTATGTTGTAATATACGGGTTTTACATTTTCTGAGGGTGCATCCAATGTAATACAGTTTACACAAACTGCATCCCACCATGTAAACTACATATTGCAGTTTATGTATTCCCGTATAGAGGTTTTTTTTTTTTTGTACCCAAGGGATTTGAAAAATTGTCAACACTGTTTCCTGAGGCTCCGTGTAAGTCTGTCTGGTCTGAGGCTTCACAGAATTCATAAGTCTGCCCCCACTCATCCTCCTGTTTAGTCCGTCCTGTCTCTGGAGGGGGCGATTCCCGGTCGGACATTAATGTGTTTTAAATTTTTCCATTTTTCAGAAATTGCCAAAAGTCCAATCTCTTTCCTGGGAACCAAGACTTTAGGTAGAGATATAGTGACCATGTACGTCTGTGCCAAGAGTGAAGAGGAACACTTCTATCTCACAAAGCAAGAGGTAAGTGTAACAACGGGTCACTTTGTGGATTTTTGCATAGAGCCAGGCCAGGGAGCAGAGTCTAAGAAAACCCGTCATTTTCAGCCTTTTACCCCTGTACAGGGATCTGGACTTCGCTGCAGGAGACTCCCAGGTTGCTACCCCCTGTAGTAGTCACACCCACACAGCTGATACTACAATCCATCCTGCGTGTATTCTAAAAGTACAATATGGCTGTACAATACAATGAACATGACTTGTAGCCCCCACCCCACTGCAGTCAGAGCTTTTTTGCACCCCTTAAATGCTGCAGTCAATATCGACCAGGGTGTCCAAGCAGGTATAGCGTGTGAGCTCCGCCGGCGCCGTCTCTGCCATAGCTGTACGTCTGGTAGGGCCGTCCTAAAGGTGGTTACTGACCAGCAACGATTCTCTGGTGTAAAGCGTTACAGGAGCGATGAAAGGTTATAATCTCTTCATTGTATGCTGCAGTATATTTTTACAGTTAAAACCCAACAGATCCCATTGCAGTCATTGAGGTCCTTGGGCGCTTTTGGTAATGGATCTGTCTCCAACTCTGTATTGGAGGCCATAAATGGAACTGCTGTAACAGATGAGAACCTGACGTTAGAGGAAGTCGGGGTTCTTAAAAGGGTTTTCTCACTAAAATAATTCCATTTTAACATGCAGGGAAAGGTAAATGAAGACTATTACCAAATACATTGCTGTTTTGATTTTGCTTGGGTTAGAAGATAAAGATTATGATCTCCTCTTAGAGCACACTAGTTTCTTTGGTTACTGACCATCTCTGCCCACCTTGCTCCACAAGTTGCCGATCATGGCAAGTCACTTCCTACAGAGTCTTCTCTCTAGCAATGGTCTTTGTTTACCTACATAAATGAGTCTTTCACCCTTCAGTGCACTGTAGCATTGTGAACTACACTTTATAAATCTTTTGCAGTCATATTGCTGTAGCTGGATCAACTAGGAATAGCAGAGCTGATATGTTAATTATTGCTATAGCCACCCACAGCCTGACCAGGAAGTGTGAGTCTGAAGCTGGCTGTGACTACGTGAAATTGCATGGTGAGAGAACCCCTTTAATAGAAGAAATAAGAAGTGTGTGTTAAGAAAAAAAAATAATAATTTGACCACCTCTCGGGATTCTTCATGTAGTAATAGAATACCAAAATATGAATATATATATACAGAGAGAGGCATGCAGGGGCAGGAATGTGTGGGATTGAAAGTGAGGGGTTAGTAATTAGGGATCTTGGTAGGTCTATTTGCTGAGATTGGGTTTCTCACAGGCAGCAGTGATGGGTCACTATTCTGAGAGTATTACAACAGCTGAGCCTTTTAGTGCAAGCCTTTTTTGTGACACTTTATGAGGAGAGACAGTACAGGGAGAGACATCACGGGGAGAGACAGGAGAGAGAGCGACATCATGGAGAGAGACAGTACAGAGAGAAAGTAAAGGGAGAAACTTCGTACGGCGAGCGACATCCCGGAGGGAGACAGTACGGCGAGCGACATCACAGGGAGAGAGTACGGTGGGAATGGCTGCACAGTCAGCCCTGGGGACCTAGAGTAGCCCCAAGGCTGTCTATGTAAGAAGCCAGTGATCAGGGCAAACTGTGTTCTTCCCTGACTGCTACCTGTGTTAAAATGACACAGATTATAGTGTATTTGCATATATGAATATGCTAATACAGTACTAAGTGTGTAAAAAAAAAAAAGGAAAATGCATTAAAAAAGTGAAGAAAAAATATTGAAAATAAATATTTAATGAAAAATAATTGTGCACACATTACACACACACAAAAAATATACATATTAAACATCAACACGACCGTAATAACCTGTAGAATTAATCTAACAAGTTAAGTAGTGTGAAATTAATAAGAAATTGAAAAAAGGTCTGGAATAATTTATAAGTGAACTTAAAGAGGACCTGTCACCTTCAGAGAAACATCATGAAGTAACAGAAGACTAAAATACAAACACCTTCTCAAATATGTTTAATTAGGAAAATCAAAGCATTTTACCTGTAATTCAGTTTTTAAAAAAGCGCTGGCCCTTTTAAGAAGGCTCCAAAGGCGGGCGAAGTCAGTACCTGACAGCTTGATGGATCACTATCAGATCTCCTGCTTCTGAGCTGTGAGAGCCCACTGTGCAGGAGGGAGTCTGTAAGTCTACATCATGTGCACACCAGCAGCAGTGTGATATAGATGCCTGTATTCTATGGAGGAGCAGGCTGAAGCAAAAGGTAACCTTTGTCACACTATGTCCTCAGTGTGCTGGGCCTGCTGTATTGTATGTAGCAAGAGACTCCGATCACCCTGTACAATCAGGCTATGCCCTCAGCTCCCCCGACACAGTTGGTAACTTCCACACAATGATATGGATCTCCTGAGTTACAAAGTGAAAGTAAAACCTGTTCCCCTGTAATACTGAGGGAAATTCTCTTGATTGCAAATGACATGTATTTGAGAAAAGTCTTATAATTTCATCTGCTATCAATTTTTGTGTGGAGGTGATAGGTGCTCTTTAAACTATTCCCCCAAAAAGTAGAACTTGTCCAGAATAAAACGAGGCCTCATCCAACTACGTCATTGAAAAAATAAAAAAGTTACGACTGCTGAAACGGAAGGAGGCAAAAACTAAAAAACTGTGCTGGTCATTAAGTACTTTTCAGGCATTCGGCTTACGGGGTTAACCCCTTACCACGTGCTTTACCCCACATCTACTAGGTGTATTAGGAAACTTCTGCTCCTCGTGTGGCAAAAGGGGTGTGACCTCGGTAAATTGGGTGTAACTTTGTGAAATGGTGCTCTGTGCTAAAATTTTGCTGCAATTGTGGCATAAAGTAAGCCTAAGGGGTATGTTCACACAGCGTGTTGGGTCTGTGTGAACATGTGCTTTTGGATGCGTGTTTGAGTCCTTCTAGATCAGGCATCCTCAAACTGCGGCCATTCAGCTGTTGGGGAAACTACAACTCCCATCATTACCACTGTTATAGATTATTTAAATGCATGATGGGAGTTGTGGTTTTCCAACAGCTGGAGGGCCGCAGTTTGAGGATGCCTGGTCTAGATGAACCCAGACGCACATCTGACAACGAGCAGTGTGACTGCTCGCAATGTAAAACATGTATCGGTCTTCACACGAGTGATCTGATGCGTCTCCCTGCGGGAGCCGGAGCCCTATAATAAACTACAGGGTGCGATCCTGCTGCATCAACACGCTTCCTAACACACAGCTGAGTGTTGAATCCGATAGACATTATGTTATTGGATGTGATTTTCGAATCCAACACGGACCCGAAATCGTATTTAAAAATGCCGTGTGAACATATCCTTAGACTGGACGGTGTAAACCTGCGGCAGATTTATCAGCTCTGATACATGAGGCGCTGGGTAAGGGTATGTTCACACAGCTTATTTTGGGGGACATTTTGCGGCGTCCTGCGCTTAATACGTGGCGAAATGCGTCCCATAATTACGGTAATTCATAGTTCTCATAGAGAACTATGGATTACACCTCATTGCTGAGAATTGACATGTCATTTATGTAATGAATGTCTATGGGGCCGGTGGGCTGCCGTCCCCCTACCCATGTATTAGCACAACTCCCAAACACCCGGCGTAATTGCGGGCATACTGTACGCCCCGCAATTACGCCGTGTGAAAATACCCTAAGACTGATTGGTCTAAGGATCGATAAATTTGCCACAGTCTCGTCATGTCCCAGGGGACAGTGTAATTCATAAACGGTACAGTTCCCCAATTAATAGTCATTGGTGTTCCTCTGGTGCCCACTGTCTAGCACCTCATACCGCAGATGGCGCTCCGATCATCGCCGCTATCAGTGGGGTTGTCCTCTTGTTTTTTTTGGTTGGGTTACTGAATTATGGTTGACATTAACACTGTTTTAATTATTCTTTTCTTTTTAGGCTGCACACAAGGTCATAACCCTCCTTACTTGCCATACAAACCGCTTAGAACTCGACAGCCGGATATTTTTAGGTCTTGAACTATGGGCGCTTCCGAACCACGAACAAGTCATTTGCATGTAAGCTCACAGGGCGCGTATCCAGATGGCATGAAAGTGACTCTCCACCTGGATTGGTGGGGGCAAAACCTCTCGATTTGGGAACGGTACTGCCGCTGGATATAAGGTCACCCGTATGGTTCCTCTCAATATGTCCTCGAGGCCTTGCTAGAGCTTTGGCACCTCCTTTTTTCAGACCACAACCCTTACTCTTTCAGGCCACACCTCTTTTTACAGGCCCCCTCCCCTCATCCATAAATCATATTTTCCACTGGAAAAAAAAAGCCGTCTTTGTCACAATATTCTAAACATCAAACTTTTTTTTTTTATTGTTCTGGCGATGGAGCCGCGGGAGATATACGTGTAAGTTTTCACTGATATTATGTCGGGAAACAATTTTTTTTTTCATTTTAATTTTTGTAGTTATTTTTTTTTAAAGATTTTTTTTTCACTTCGTTTTCTTGTGAGGCTGGATAGAAAAACGTTAATTCTGTCCGGGCTCTTATTTCTTACTCACTGCACAGAATAAATAACACAATTTTATAGATGAAATCATTAAGGACACAGCAATACCTGGTCTCTTAAGGTTTTTTTTTTTTTTCTTGTATTGGGGAATTAAAGGGGTTTTATCGTTTGAATGGTTTATGCTCTTGAGCTGATTCAAAGAGTGAATTTGAAATCTAGGGGCGTGACTGTCCTGCTAGGAGGCGTGTCTCCTGCCAGGAGGCGTGTCTCCTCAAAGCAGGCGTGTCGCTCCTGCCAGGAGGCGTGTCTCTCCTCAATGAAGAACTGTGACCTCATCATTCTGTATGAAGCAGAAGGCTGTCTGGAGAGCATGTAGCCTCCTGCATGCTTCTCCTGTGTCTGCAGAGCCTTCAGGCTCCACAAGCTCCTTGCTATGTTATAACCAGTTATACACACAGTCTGAACTAATGAAACACATTTGAGGAATGCACACTTCTCCCCCCTCCTCCCTCTGTTACCAGGTAGGAGACTGTATGACTGTGTTATATGGAAGGAACACAGGATATAAGACTGTGTTATATGAGGGGATCTATGAGTTAAGCAGTCATTAATTAGTTAGATCATTCACCTTAGAGCTGGGAGATGAGTATAAAGCCAGCAGCCCTTGGTTTCACTATCAATTTTAACAGCTCAGAGGGGAGTAAACACAGAGTGTGCAGGCAGCCAGTCAAAGCGCAGGGGGCGTATCCCAACAGGCTGAATGAAATGTCAGCCAATCAAAGTGCAGGGCGTGTGGTTATGGGCGGGATCATAATGGGGTGTGTCCCGACTAGCCAATCACAAAAGGGGGCATGTCCTGACGAGCAAAAATAGTAAATAGATGCACAGAAAAGCTCAATCTACTATATCAAGTGACTTAGGTAATGCGACCCAATTACAAAAGTGCTTATTTTTACTGTCCCCATATTCTGAGACATGATCTTTGTAGCGAGAATACCACTTTAAGTTTTTTCACTCGAATTAGTTTTAAACATTTTTATTTATGTGTTTTTTTTCCTTTCTATTTTTTCCCCTTAAATGTTGTTTTTTATTTGGGAATTTTTTATATTTTCATTTGTTAAAACTTGATTTTGCTCTTTTTTTTTTCTTTTTTTTGTATTGGGGAATAAGGTTTTTTTTTAATTTCAGTTTGTTTTAAACTTTTTTTTAATTATTTGCTTCTTACTTTTTTTTTTCTTACTTTCTTTTTTTCCCACTTTAGGACCAGACTATGCAATCGCTTGATCACAATTCATAGCAGAAATGCCCAGGGGTGACAGAAAGAGACCCCTCCCTCCCTTTGTTAGTTACCTGGATGCAGTGGACATTACTGACCACGGCATCCAGTGGGTTAAATGGCCGGGATCGGAGCTAACTGCATTTCTGGCTTCTGCAGTTGGAGCCCGGTTTTACATTAGTCTCTGGGCCTGCACCATATGCAGTGCCCAGAAGACTTGCTAACCCTCTCATTGTTTCGGGAGTATTGGCAAATTGTGTGGCCCAGGGTAGACCGCCCCATTACCACTACATGCTCTGCCACTGGTTTGGTCAGGAGGTTGTATGCTCCTCAGTGTTGAGGCTTCTTCTCTCTGCAGGGTCACGAGGGCGGCGGGTCGATACTTATATACATTAGGAATGTTGCCGATTTATATATGTGATGGCCCTGGCATTGCTCTGTCACCATAAACTCCAGACCAGAACCAGTCAGAACCATGAGGTCTCCTAGGATGGGCTATAGGTTTTAGGTTCTCCTAGCACCAGGTTTGTGAATTCCCTTCAAGGTTATTCTTGTCCTATGTTTATACCACATGCGTTCAATGTCCGGTATCTTCTTCTCCCGTAGTCCACTGCCTCATGATTTCCATTTCATACAAAGTGAAATTTACCTCTTCGCTAAAGTTGAACCAGACAAGTCCATCGATGAGACCAAAGAAATCTACACAGAGTTTCTCCAGCAACGTGGGATCAAAGAGAAAATAGAGGTGAATAGATGTAGAGCATTAGCAAATTGTCTTGAGTGATGGTGGGTTGTGTTTTTTTTTTCCTCTCTCTTCAGTATTGCCTTAAAGGGGTTGTCTCACAATCAAAGGGGTCTCTTACTTTGGTCGGTTCACCAGGTTTCCCAGTGACCCAACAGGAGATTGCGGTAACCCTTTTTAGCACTGGGGGCCTGTGACACAAGGGATAATGCTTGAGCATTATATATATTTTGTAAGGAGGCTCATGGAGTTACTGTGGACAACAGGTACTGTCAACTTAGTAGTTAAGTATGGCTGTATCAGTCAGTCCAGGCCGGTTCTTTACTGGAGCAGAAGTGCTGGGTGGGATGACTGCTCCCATGTATCCTGACCAGATTTTACCTGAACTAGTTTGTCTGGTCAGTCAGGTGAACAGAGGGGGGAGTGTTTTGGCTTCCAGGAATTGGTTGGAGCAGCAAATAGAGCTGAGAAGAGAGGCTCTGTCTTCCCCAGGCTTGAGAGAGACATACACTGGACTTTGAGTACTGTGGGTGGTACCGTTCGCCAGGTTAGACTCTCTGTATGTTTAGTCAGCGGCTAGACTGATTAGGATTTATGTCATGTTGTTTTTTCTTTGCTATTGTTCACACAAACTATGTATAGTTCTGTAACGGCTGAAGACAAGCCATCTGGCTAAATAGATGCCATTGCTGCTAAACAGATGCTGAATGACTCAGTGTCAAATACCTTTGTGCTACTCCATATATATATATATATATATATATGATTTAGTTTTTCCTAAAAACTCAGCAACATTAAAAAATATAATTAATATAATTAATTAATTAAAAGGTTAATGTTGCGCTGTGCTGACAATGGAGCCGCCGTGCTATTTATTTTAAAGAGAAAAAAATCCTAAACTCTTTAAAAAAAAAATCAGTAATTTATAGGAATCCATTCGCCTCAAAGTGTGCTGGAAAAATTAAGTTTTGACTGTCAAAGCATTGAGGCAAAACCAGATCTGGTCATAAAGTAGTTAAACTTCTAAAATGTCATCTTTCCGTCCCGTCTATTTAACTTCTCATGTGCAATCTCAGATCGTCCCTGTGGGATACCGCATGAAACCGAGATTCCGAGAGGTCAAGTTCTTCAAACATCATACGCTTTTTGCTGATGAGAAGATTCGCCCAATCCTCAGGTTCACGTTTGGAGAGTGGTTGTGTAACCGGTGAGTCCTCCATTTTATTCGGCAATAAACTAACAGGCGGTGTTGCCCTGATTCTGAGACACTCTGGGTATAAAGTATCTGTTATTTATGTATCCTTATTATACGTCTTATTTAAAGCACCACTTAGTTTTTTTGTTTTTTTTTTCCTATAATTCATTAGAAATTGCTTCTCGGTAACACAGCAGTGACAGTAAATTTGCTTCCTGCAGCTAAATACAGGATTTCACACTTGTGCAGCAGGGTCATGTAACCTGCGCTCTGAGTTAGTTGTGTGACCCAGAAGTGAATCTCTCTGTGCAATCTTATGGGAGGGTCAAAGTCAGCCTCATAGGAATGTGTACAGAGACAGACTTCCTGTTGGCATCAGAAGCGCAGTGTGCATGTAGGCAAAGTTACTTGCACTTAGCAATTTCTAATGAACTAAGGGAAAAAAACCCGAAAAACAAGAGAGTGGTCCTTTAAGGTGTGTCCGATCTTGGACGCTTAACTACTTACATGCTGTGGTAAACATGTTGAATAAGGGTGCATCGCGCTGTCCTGCTGCCTAATAAAAGTCTTCATGGCTGCCATGGTTATATTAGTGAGCAGGTGTTACTATCTGGGTCACTGTGGACATTAGGTAGAATCTCCCGCACATGAATAGGGGGCATTGATTTATTCACACTATAGCACTGCAGGCGGTACAGCTCAGCTCGGCTCCAAAATTCCTACACTGCAGGGTGGCCTCGGGGCTCTCAGAGCTGCGCCATCAACTGCAAGTTGCTGAGCAGAGCAATGTAGAGGTCTGTGGTAGAGCTCTGAATCCAATATGGCATCCGCTCCCTTTGCTAGTTATGTTCTCTGGGGAAAGTGAAGATCTGGGCATTCTGCCTCCGGACCTTGTCCTTCCCTGATCGCTGTGTCTAAGCTCTCAGGGGCTACATAATATGATACGGCGGCCATGATTCAGCCCATCGGCCCTGAGTCTGACACGTGCACTAGAAATTTCAATACTCGCTCTCTCTGGCGATTGTTTTTGATATTGTTTAGTCTCGTTACTTTTCGTCTCCCTCATTTTTTTCGCCTTCTTTCCGCAGGGTTGTTCAGTTTGTCGATTTAAAGAGCAAGTACCTCGCCGCTGAATTGAAATTGCGTAGCCGATCAACACTGCCTCATATTTGCAATAATCACAGCTGGTGAGAGTTGGCAGCCGGTCTGGGTTCTGTGACTGGAGACGGTCGTGAGTGACTGATCCATTTTCATTTTTCAGCACAATACGTGTGGGTCACCCGTGGATGGAGCCACAACACATTGTGGACAACGTCCTTGCAGCAACTGAAGTCCTGGTTAAGGAGTTACCGATGGTAGGTGTGCTGTGCGCCCCGTGCATCACTGTAGTGTGAGCCCTAGGGGGCGTCTTATTATATCATTGAAAAAAAACAAAAAAGAAAGCATATACAACCAAAAGCTGCACTTCTATTACAAAATAGCTACACAGAAACAAATGGCTCCAAAAAGACCCATAAAAACACATAAAACCACAAGCTACAGTCTGGTGCCTATCAGATCATCCTGATACCACCGTCATATCAGAGGACCCAAACACAATACAAATCAGCAAGAAATGAATAAATGATTCCAATAAGGGTATGTTTACACGGCGTACTGCTGGGCGCACTTCATGCCACAATTTGGGTAATCCATAGCTCCAATAGAGAACTATGGATTATTCAGCGTCACCCCCCCCCCCCCCCATGCATACAAAACGATGGTATAGTACGCGCAGGGGGGGAGAGTTGACAAGTCTATTGTTTGCGGCCATTACGCGGCGCGGACAATGCATGTCTATGGATCCGGTGGGGCGCCCTCCCTCCCCCCGTGCTTCGGGAATAAATCTGCTCTCCCTCCCCCCTGTTCATTCTGTCCGGTCTCTTGAAGGGGGGGATTCCTGATTGGATAGTAATGTATTTTGATTTTTTTTATTCTCAGAAATGGAAAGATATCAGATCGCTGTCCCTGGATATGCGGTGTGTAAAGCCTCTGAACATATACACCTCCATGGACAGAGCGAACGAATTTGAGCTCACAGAGAAAAAGGCAAGTATTACGACTCACTGGATGGTTCACTTTGTAAATAGAGCAGAGTCGAAGAGGCCCCCTGGTTTTCAGCCCTTTACCCCTGTACAGGGAGCTGGACTTCGCTGCTGGAGACTCCCAGGTTGCTACCCCCTAGAGTAGTCACACCCACACAGCTGATACTACAATCCGTCCTGCGTGTATTCAGTCTAAAAGTACAACATGACTGCACATTACAATGAACCTGACTTGTAGCCCACACACTGTTGCAGACCTCATTGTATCCCCTAAATGCTGCACTCCATGGTGTCCAAGCAGTTAGAGGATGGGAGCTCCAGGCTGCGGCGTGTCTGCCGTAGCTGTACGTCTGGTGGAGCCATCCTAGAGGTTGTAAGGGTATGTTAACATGGCTTATTTTCACGCGTATTTTCACACGCATTTTGACGCGTATTGCGCTTCAAACTTGGCAAAATGCGCGCCACAATTAGGGTAATTCATAGCTCGCATAGAGAGCTATGAACTACGCATCGTCTCCCCAGGTGTACAATACGATTGTATCGTATGCCCGGGAAGAGAAGTGACGTGTCAAAAGTTTGCGCCGTTTACGCGCCACTGACATTGCATGTAAATACGCACCCCAATACGCCGAGTGAGCATACCCTTACTGACCAGCAATGATTCTCTGGTATCCTTTGTATTTTTCCATCTACATAGACATAAGAGGGTTTGTTTTTGCGGGACAAGATTTACTTTTTACTGGTGACCACACCATAAACTATACTGGGAAAGTTTTAAACATACACATCCACAATGAATGATTACAGCTCACCACCAGCGTTAAACCCCCGGAGACCACACGGATAGATCAGAAGAAATCTCGCAATCCAGATAGGGAAATTTTTCCAGCTTGAGTCCAGGCAGGCGATAAACGTAAAACCACTCTTTATTTCTCATTTCACGATAAAAGCGTGTGATGATATCCAAAGAATACTGCAAATGACACCAACGCGTTTCGGAAGAAGTTTCCTTAATCATAGCAGGTTATACACAGTCAACATCTCCATTTTATAAGCAGTTGTTCGGTCACATGACCAGGAAGCAGCAGGGAATTAACCCCATGCTTTCCGAATTGTAAACAAGCATTAAAAACAACAAATCATAGCAGGAAACGTTAATACTGATAAAATACATCATGTCTCCTGTTTAGACCCTCCGGGTAACGTGATCTTGCTTGGTAAATCCACCATCTCTCCCGGTACAATAATTTTTTACCATGATCACCTCCCCTCATTGGTCTACAAACCCTTTCTATGCCTGAAAAAAAATAAATCCTGACGTATCACCATCATGTATTTCTATGAAGTGTTTAGAAGCCTTATCGTAAGCCCACAGCAAAAAACTCTATTTTACAAGCCAATTCGTGCCACCCATCACATGTCATACAAAAACCTTCCGATAGGTGAGCTGACTAGCCTCAAACGGTTCTGTTCAGTGGAAACTGAATATCAGAAATATGAAAAAGAAGTTTGTGACAGACTGAGTGAACGGGGCTATCCTCGCTGGAGTATTAATAGGGCTAAGAGCAGAGTTGCTAATGTATCACGAGAGAATTTGATGTACGTACCCAAAAGTAAAGAAAACATATATGAAAACAACCAAATAGTATTCTCTACACCGTATAGTCCACAGTACAAGGCAATTATTTCCATAATTAAGAAAAATGTACCTGTTCTCTACACACAACCTAACATCAGGAGACTCCTAGAGGAAGAAGGTGTTTCATTTGTTTCAAAACAGGGGCGGTCACTAGGTGCACTGCTGTCTCCTAGTTTATATTTGTCAGAACGGACATCTAGCACCCCCTGCTGGCTAGTACAAAAGGGTTCTTATAAATGTGGGCATTCATGCTGCAATTATATGCAAGTCACGACAACTTTCTCGTCTGCAGTGAGTAATAACATATTCAATATTACTTCATATATAAATTGCAACACAAAGTTTGTAATATACATGATAACATGCACTCACTGCAATGTTCAATATGTAGGCAGTACGTCTACCGCTTTAAAGATCCGCATCCGATGACACTTGTCAGATATATACGCAAACCTTTGACAGCCGGCATTTCAATGGCTTCTGAACACTTCATAGAAACACATGATGGTGATACGTCAGGATTTATTTTTTCAGGCATAGAAAGGGTTTTTAGACCCATGAGGGGAGGTGATTATCGTAAAAAATTATTGAACCGGGAGACATGGTGGATTTACCAATCAAGATCACGTTACCCGGAGGGTCTAAACAGGAGACATGATGTATATTATCAGTATCTAACGTTTACTGCTATGATTTGTTGTTTTTAATGATGAGACATTTTAATGCTCGTTTACAATTCGGAAAGCATGGGGTTAATTCCCTGCTGCTTCCTGGTCATGTGACCGAACAATTGCTTATAAAATGGAGATGTTGACTGTGTATAACCTGCTATGATTAAGGAAACTTCTTCCGAAACGCGTTGGCGTCATTTGCAGTATTCTTTGGATATTATCACACGCTTTTATCCTGAAATGAGAAATAAAGAGTGGTTTTACGTTTAACACCTGCCTGGACTCAAGCTGGAAAAATTTCCCATACTGGTAAATTAGTGTGAAATGTGAAAAAAAAACCTACTTGCGCCATGTTTGCAGGGTTTTCTTGTTTTTGTTTCCGGTATACGGTAAATTATGTGTTCTGCAGGTCGATTTGACTCCAGTGATGCCAAATATCTGAGATTTTAGTTATGTTTTAGAATATTTTAGTTGTTTTTAAAGTACTATCACTTAACTAATTGCGATTTTTTTTTTTTTTGCAAGCTAAAGTCTGTTTTTTTTGGTCCCCTTTTGCGAAGATGTGACTTTTTGATACTTTTTCCAATTTTTGTGACATCACGAAAAAAAGTTTTTTTTTCTGTAAGCTCAGGTTTGGGTAAAAGAAGTTTTGTTTTTTGTGATTGGCCTTTCGGCCTAGCGATACCATTTATGTGCAACTATCCCCGTTTCAAAACTTTCTATATCTAAAGAGAGGTTTTGAACAAGGTCTTTCTCTGATTTACTCATCTCTGATGTCCATAGACGAACCTCATAAACCAGTCTATGTCGTTAAATGGGAAGCGGGAACTGGGGGAAAGAAAAGCCGGGAAAAAAGGGAATCCCAGCCCCAAAATATCCAAAATTTTAGCTAGGTGTATTAACCATGTTCAAATCATCCGGGAAGAACACTTACATTGTACTTTCCCCTTCTAGACTAACCCCTGTCCAGCCCCCTCTGAGCTGTGGAGATTGTGGGTTCTCGGGGGTTTTTCTGAACAATGTAGTGGAGTTGCCCTTGGAAAAAAAGCCCGGGGGGATGTGGAAAATTTTTACTCGAAATATTTTGGGCTTATTTCCCTTACACCGAACTAGCTTTTTCCTTGATCTATTTAATTCCTTCCCAACACCATATTTTTTTCCATGTACCTTTTCCATGTACTAATTGCTGCAAGATCGGTAATAGCAGCAAACCATTTATGTGCAACTTTTTTTTTTTTTTTTTTTTTTAAAAATTTGATAAAGGCAAAAGGGGGGTGGGTTTTTAACTTTTTAATATCTTTTTTTCTTTAAAAAAAAAAAAATATATACAAGCAGTTCCCCCCCGGTTACCTGACCACAAATGGGGTTGCTCCTTGTACACCTCTCTCCTTCTGTACCAATTGGTAGTTAGTAATTTGTACCCTTTTTATTGTTTGAACCTATTTAGTTGAAACCTGAAAGTACAGGCTCGGAACAAGGGCCTCAAAAATAAAATAATAATAATACACCCATCGTGTTTTGGGAAACAATACGTAGGGGGGCCGCCGATGGTGTTCTGTAACTTTCCTACCTGAGGCAGGAAAGTAAAAGAATCTTAACCATGGGAAACCTTTATTGGTCCAGCGCCACTGTAACCCATTTGGTACCTGCAACTCACACGGGGGGGACGGCGAAGGCAGGGGACACCAGGACCGCAGATCAAAGGGTTAAAACCCAAGGCATAGCACTGTATGGATGTAACTGTAGAGAGTGCCCCGCTCTGTACGCAGCAGGCAGCCACTGTTGGATACAAACCCAAAAGATC